>CAUYLG010058767.1:0-14146 GCA_963573385.1 Cacajao melanocephalus
CCTCCCTCCTTCCTTCCTTCCTTCCTTCCTTCCTTCCTTCCTTTCTTTTCTTTCTTTTCTTTCCTGACAAGGCCTCACTGTTTTTGGCTAGGCTCATCTTGAACTCCTGAGCTCAGGTGATCTTCCAGCCTTGGCCTCCCAAAGTGCTGGGATTGCAGGCATGCACCACCGTACCTGGCCAAAAGAACTCCTTTTCTTTTCTTCTTTTCTTTTCTTTCTTCACCCAGTCTTGCTGTGTCACCAGGCTGGAGTTCAGTGACGCTATCTCGGCTTGCTATAACTTCCGCCTCCCAGGTTCAAACAATTCTCCTGCTTCAGCCTCCTGAGTAGCTGGGACTACAGGCGTGCACCACCATGCCAAGCTAGTTTTTTTGACTTTAAGTAGAGACTGGGTTTCACCATGTTGGCCAGGCTGGTCGCATGCCCAGCCAAAAGAACATTCCTAAGAGATTTGTAAGTTATGTAGGAAAATGCTAGAATGAGCACCAATGACTAGCCTGGCGTTCCCAGCGCCTGCGGTCTCGAGTGTCCTTCTCTTGCTGGTTCTCCTGGTCCCCTTGATGCCCTGTGTATATTATTTCAGTTTATGTGCGTGATTTCTTTAAATCATGGAAGTTAATTTAGCCATCAGCCTGGGATAGGTGAGGAAGCGGGTGAGTGAACAGCAGTGATAGGAGTGTTTGGCTGGGTTTGGTGGCTCTTGCCTGTAATCCCAGAACATTGAGAGGCCAAGGTGGGAAGATCACTTGAGGCCAGGAGTTGCAGGTCGGCTGCACAAATAGCAAGACGCCTCACATCTACCGACAACGATACATAAATTAGCCAGGCATGATCTCAGCTACTCGGGAGGCTAAGGTGGCCGGATCGCTTGAGTCCGGGAGTTTGAGGCTCCAGTGAGCCATATCTATGATCGCGTCACAGCACAGTCGCCTCGGTGACAGAGCGAGACCCTGTCTCTGAAAAAGAGAAAAAAAAAAGAAATGTTTAGTACCTCCTGAGGAACAGGATTTTGGGCACGTCACACTCAGGATTTCGTTTTATCTTTCTTTGTTTTTTAAATCGTGATCACGTACGTACCATGAAGTTTATTTTACCCAGTTTTTGTTGTTGTTGTTGAGATGGAGTTTCGCACTTGTTGCCCAGGCTGGAGTGCAATGGGGAGATCTCGGCTCACCGCAACCTCCGCCTCATGAGGTTCAAGAGATTCTCCTGCCTCAGCCTCCCAAGTAGCTGATATTATAGGCATGTGCCACCACACCTAGCTACTTTTGTATTTATTGATTTATTTAGAGATGGAGTTTCGCCTTTGTTGCCCAGGTTGGAGGGCAATGGCGCGATCTCCGCTCACTGCAACCTCTGCCTCCCAGGTTCAGGCGATTCTCCTGCCTTAGGCTCCCGAGTAGCTGGGATTACAACCACACCCGGCCAATATTTTTTGTATTTTTAGTAGAGACGGGGTTTCTCCATGTGGGTCAGGCTGGTCTCGAACTCCCAATCTCAAGTGATTTGCCCGCCTCGGCCTCCCAGAGTGCTGGGATTATAGGTGTGAGCCACTGCACCTGGCTACTTTTGTATTTTTAGTAGAGATGGAGTTTCTCTATGTTAGTCAGGCTGGTCCCCAACTCCTGTCCTCAGGTGATCTGTCTGCCTTGGCCTCCCAAAGTACTGGGATTACAGGCATGAGCCACTGCACCTAGCCCATTTTAACCAGTTTTAAGTGTACAGTTCAGTGGCATTAATGATGTTAACATCGTGTGCCAGGTGAAGTGACTCACACCTGTAATTGCAGCACTTTGGGAGGCCAAGGCTAGCAGATTGCCCGAGCTCAGGAGTTCGAGACCAGCCTGGCCAACATGGTGAAACTCCGTCTCTAATAAAAATACAAAAATTAGGGCCGGGCGTGGTGGCTTATGCCTGTAATCCAAGCACTTTGGAGGCCAAGGCGGGAGGATCACCTGAGGTCGGGAGTTCAAGATCAGCCTGACCGACATGGTGAAACCCTGTCTTTAAAAAAAAAAAAATTAGCTGGGCATGGTGGTACGTGCCTATAATCCCAGCTACTCGGGAGGCTGAGGCAGGAGGATTGCTTGAACCTGGGAGGTAGAGGTTGCAGTGAGCTGAGATCGTGCCACTGTACTCCAGCCTGGGCTAGGCTACAAGAGTGAAACTCTGTTTCAAAAAAAAAAAAAAAAAGATATTGACATTGTTGAGCAACCATCACCACCATCCATATCCAAGTTTTATATTTTTATATAAAAAGATACACTTGGCTGGGCATGGTGGCAGGTGCCTGTAATCCCAGCACTTTGTAAGGCTGAGGCAGGTGGATCACCTGAGGTCAGGAGTTTGAGACCAGGCTGGCCAACGTGGTGAAATCCCATATCTACTAAATACAAAATTTAGCTGGGTGTGGTGGCTGGCACCTGTAATCCCAGCTACTCAGGAGGCTGAGGCGAGAGAATTGTTTGAGCCCAGGAGGCAGAGGTTGTAGTGAGCGGAGATCGTGCTATTGCCCTCCAGCCTGGGCAACAAGAGCAAAACTCCATCTGATCAAAAAAAAAGATCGTTATAGAGACTACTACTAGTAGCGTTTTACAGGGATGGAAACTGAGGCTCATACAGGTAAAACATCCTCCTGCCTGGGTTAGGTCTCCCTCTGTCACCCAGGCTGCAGTGTAGTGGTGTGATCTCAGCTCACTGCAACTTCCACCTCCGTGGTTCAAGCGATTCCTGTGCCTCAGCCTCCCAAGTAGCTGGGATTACAGAGGAGCCCACCACGCCCGACTAATTTTTATATTTTTAGTGGAGACGGGGTTTCACCATGTTGGCCAGGCTGGTCTCAAACTCCTGGCCTCAAGTGACCTGCCCGCCTCAGCTTCTCAAAGTGCTGGGATTACAGGAGTGAGCCATTGTGCCCGGCCTATTGTCCTCATTTTATAGGGAAGGAAACCAAGGCACAGAGAGGTAAAGTAGCCTTCCCAGGCTTCTGCAGCTCGGAATCCACACCCAGCACTACTGGCACTAAGAACCCATATTCTTTTTTTTTTTTTTGAGACAGATTCTTGCTCTGTCACCTGGTGTGATCTCAGCTCATTGCAACCTCCACCTCTCAGGTTCAAACAATTCTGCTGCCTCAGCCTCCCGAGTAGCTGGGACTACAGGTACGTGCCACCACACCTGGCTAATTTTTTTGTATTTTTAGTAGACATGGGGTTTCACTGTGTTAGCTAGAATGGTCTCGATCTCCTGACATGATTCGCCGGCCTCAGCCTCCCAAAGTACTGGGATTATAGCTGTGAGCCACCATGCCCAGCCTAGGAACCCATATTCCTATCTCCTGACTCAGCCGTGCACCATGTACGTTCTAGTCAAACGCAGCTGACCCGGCACCGGGTTGCGTGAACAGGGCCCAGGGGCAGGGAGCTTGACCATCCCCATTTTACAGATGCAGAAGTTCATGTTCAGAGAAAGGGAGTCCGTTGGCTGACCGGTACCCACCTGGGATTGGAGCCAGGGCCATCTGACACCACCTCCCAGCTGGCACAGGGCAGGGGAAGGGGCCAGGCAAGGACTCAGATGCTTAAAATACAACTTGAATGTGCATTACAATGAGGGACAAAGCCCCATGCCTGAGTCACACATACAGACCTTGGGGACTCATTTGTGGGCCTGGAGACGGGGCAGGCTGCTGATGTAGTTAAGAGCCCAGCTTTGGTTTAACCTAACTCAAATCTCTGCCATTTACTATTATTTTTGTTTTTTGTTTTTTTGAGACAGGGTCTCTGTCACCCAGGCTGGAGAGCAGTGGCATGATCATAGCTCACTGCAGCCTCAAACTCCTGGGCTCAAGCAATCCTCCCTTCTCAGCGTCCCAAGTAACTAGGACTATAAGCATATAATACCATGCTGGCAAATTTTTTTATTTCTTAGGTAGAGACTGGGGTCTCACTATGTTGCCCAGGCTGGTCTTGAAGTCTTAGGCTCAAGCAGTCCTCCCATCTCAGCTTCCCAAAGTGCTGAGACTGCCAGTGTGAGCCACTCTGTCTGGAAATTTTTTTTCTCTTATACCATCCCTTTTTTCCTTTTTTTTTTTGACTTAGTCTCACACTGTCTCCCATGCTGAAGTACAGTGGCACGATCTTGGCTCACTGTAACTTCCGCCTCCTGGGTTAAAGTGATTCTACTGCCCCAGTTTCCTGAGCAGCTGGGACTATAGGCGTGTGCCACCACACCCAGCTAATTTTTGTATTTTTAATAGACAGGGGGTTTCACCACATTGGACAGGCTGGTCACGAACTCCTGACCTCGTGATCTACCTGCCTCGGCCTCCTAAAGTGCTGGGATTACAGGTGTGAGCCACCAAGCCTGGCCCAATCCTATGAATACTTTTTTTTTTTAAATTATATAATATAAAAAAAGACGGGGTTTCACATGTTGGCCAGGCTGGTCTTGAACTCCTGACCTCGTGATCCACCCGCCTCGGCCTCCCAAAGTGCTGGGATTACAGGCGTCAGCCACCGCGCCCGGCCTCCTGGGAATACTTTATATTCATCGAACACATCCATTGGATCAGCCACATTTCAAGTGCTCAAGTCTGTCATCCTGGGCACAGTGGCTCAAGTCTGCAATCCCAGCACTTTGGGAGGCTGAGGCGGGCAGATCACTTGAGCCCAAGGGTTTGAGATCAGCCTGGGCAACATAGTGAGACCCTGTCTCTACACAAAATTCAAAAAAACTTAACGAGACATGGTGGTGCCCGCCTGTGGTCCCAGCTACTGGAGAGGCTGATGTGGGAGAATCCCCTGAGCCCGGGAAGTTGAGGTTATAGTGATCCGTGATTACGCCACTGCACTCCAGCCTGGGTGACAGAGAATGTGATCCTGTCTCAAAATAAAAAAAAAATCAATCTCAAAAGCTCAAGAACCACTTGGGATGAGCTGCCAAACTGATAGGACCAGGCTAGCCCATTCTCCTTCCCCATCTGTAAACTGGGATTGTTGCTGGGGTTATTGTAAGGGTTGGGTGGCCTGTATACTCCAAGCATGGAAGAGGAGTGGAGGCCGGGCACAGTGGCTCCCGCCTGGAATCCCAGCACTTTGGGAGGTTGAGGTGGGTGGATTGCTTGTGCTCAGGAGTTTTGACACCAGCCTGGTCAACATGGCGAGACCCCATCTCTACTAAAAATACAAAAAAGTAGCCAGGTGTGGTGGTGCACGCCTATACTCCCAGCTACTCAGGAGGCTGAGATAGGAGGATCACCTGAGATTGCTCAGTTCCACTCCCACCTGGGTAACTGGAGTGAAACCCTGTCTCAAAAAAAAAAAAAAAAAAAACAGCTGACGGGGCATGGTGGCTCACACCTATAATCCCAACACTTTGGGAGGTCAAGGTGGGTGGATCACTTAAGGTCAGGAGTTCAAGACCAGCCTGGCCAACATGGTGCAATCTCGTCTCTACTAAAAATACAAAAATTAGCTGGATGTGGTGGCGGGCCCCTATAATCTCAGCTACTTAGGAGGCTGAGGCAGGAGAATGGCTTAAATTCAGGATGTGGAGGTTGCAGTGAGCCGAGATCTCGCCACTGCGCTCCAGCCTGGGTGACAGAGCGAGACTGCTTCTCAAAAAAAAAATCAAAAGTTCTGCTGAGCGCAGTGGCTCACACCTGTAATCTCAGCACTTTGGGAGGCTGAGGCGGGCCGATCACAAGGTCAGGAGTTCGAGACCAGCCTGACCAACGTGGTGAAACCTTGTCTCTACTAAAAATACAAACATTAGGCGGGTGTGGTAGCAGGTGCCCATAATCCCAGCTACCCAGGAGACTGAGGCAGGAGAATCTCTTGAACCCGGGAGGCAGAGTATGCAGTGAGCAGAGATTGTGCCACTGCACTCCAACCTGGGTGACAGAGCAAGACTCCGTCTCAAAAAAAAAAAAGTTCATAGGGTAGAGAAGAGTATGGTGATATGTTGGGGCTGTCCAAGCAGAGGAAACAGCTGTGCAAAGGTCCTGTGGTGAGGGAAGGCATGCTGTGTTTGAGGTGTGCAGGAATGCCAGGCGTTGAATGGCTGGACAGAGTGCTGGGGCTGGGCAGGTGGGCAGGGCCTGGATGTGGGGTGAGTTCCATGGGTGCTGTTGAAGACATTAGGCTCTGCGCCGTTTTGAGTCCCTGGCCAGCAGGGAGGTGACTGGGGAACCGTTCAGGCCTGGACGGTACTCTGTCCACAGCCTCTGTCCTGGGACTGACTCCCTGTTAATGGGACCCTGCAGCTTTCTCATTAATATTGAGTCTGAGTATCTCTAGCTCAGTGGCTTAACACCCCCACTGCTTGCACCACACGTCTTAGCTTGTCACAGTGCGGATTCTCAGGAGAAAATCTGGTTGGTTCTGCTCAGCCTTTAGGGCCAAGATGAGGTCACTCGCTGGGTGTGGTGGCCCACGCCTATAATCCCAACACTTTCTGGGCCTGAGATAGGAGGATTGCTTGAACCTTGGAGTTTGTCCTGCCATGGTGAAACCCTGTTTCTTTTTTTTTTTTTTTTTTTTTTTTTTGAGAGGGAGTCTTGCTCTGTTGCCCAGGCTAGAATGCTGTGGTGTGATCTCGGCTCACTGCAACCTCCGCTTCCCACAGTCAAGCGATTTTCCTGCCTCAGCCTCCCGAGTAGTGGGGATTACAGGCGCAAGCCATCATGCCTGGCTAATTTTTTTTTTTTTTTTTTTTGAGATGGTGCTTGCTCTGTTACCCATGCTGGAGTGCAGTGCTGCGATCTTGGCTCACTACAACCTCCGCCTCCTGGGTTCAAGCGATTCTCCTGCCTCAGCCTCCCGGGGAGCTGGGACTACAGGCACACACCACCACGCCAGGCTAATTTATATATATATATATATTTTTTTTTTTTTGAGACAGTCTTGGTCTGTCACCAGGCCCCAGGCTGGAGTGCAGTGGCACGATCTTGGCTCACTGCAACCTCCACCTCCTGGGTTCAAGCAATTCTCCTGCCTCAGCCTCCCAGGTAGCTGGGACTACAGGCGCACGCCACCACGCCCAGCTTATTTTTTTTGTATTTTTAGTAGAGACGGGGTTTCACCATGTTGGCCAGACTGGTCTCAAGCTCCTGACCTCGTGGTCTGCCCGCCTCGGCCTCCCAAAGTGCTGGGATTACAGGCATGAGCACCAAGCCTGGCCCCCCGCCTTTTTTCTTTTTTTTAATAAAGACTCAGTCTCAGCCAGGCGCGGTGGCTCACACCTGTAATCCCAGCACTTTGGGAGGTGGAGGCAGGTGGATTACCTAAGGTCAGGAGTTTGAGACCAGTCTGACCAACATGGTGAAACCCAGTCTCTTAAAAAAAAAAAAAAAGACTCAGTCTCACTCTTGTCCTCCAGGCTGGAGTGCAATGTTGTGATCTCGGCTCACTGCAACCTCTGCCTCCTGGGTTCAAGTGATCTTCCTTCCTCAGCCTTCTGAGTAGCTGGAATTACAGGTGCCTGCCACCATGCCTGGCTAATTGTTGTATTTTTAGTAGAGACTGGGTTTCACCATGTTGGTCAGGCTTGTCCCAGACTCCTGAGATCAGGTGATACATCCGCCTCAGCCTCCCAAAATGCTGGGATTACAGGCATGAGCCACCTCATCTGGCCGTGAAACCCCATTTCTACAAAAATTATCCAGGAGTGATGGCGTGCACCTGTAGTCCCAGCTACTTGCTGGGTAGGGGGCTGAGGGAGGAGGATCACTTGAGCCTAGGATGTTGAGACTACAGTGAGCTATGGTCACGATTGTGCCACTGCACTCCAGCCTGGGTGACAGAGTGATAACCTGTCTCAAAAGAATTTAAAAAAATAAAAATAAAAAGGCCAGGCTTATGCCTGTAAATCCAACACTTTGGGAGGCTGAGTCAGGTGGATCACCTGAGGTCAGCAGTTTGAGACCAGCCATGCCACCATGGTGAAACCCCGTCTCTACTAAAAGTACAAAAAATTAGCTGGGAGTAGTGGCAAATGCCTGCAATACTACCTACTTGGGAGGCTGAGGCAGGAGAATTGCTTGAACCCAGGAAGCGGAGGTTTCAGTGAGCTGAGATTGCATCACTGCACTCCAGCCTGGGTGACAAGAGTGAAACTCCATCCAAAAAAAAAAAAAGAGAGAGAGGTCAGTGATTGTCTGCTGGTTAGCTGCCTAGGTCAAATCTCCAATCAGCTGTAGGTTCCACTGAGTAGGAGGCTGTGGCCCAGGCCACTTTTCTAGTAATCTACAGTGGGCGTGGTCAGTGATGTGAGTGACATGAGGAGAGGCAGGATGGGTGGGGCTTGGGGATTGACTGGTCCTGTTTAGGGAACAGGCAAGGGTGAACCAGGGTCAGGCCTGATGACTGGGTGTGGGTGGGGATCCTGGGAGGAAAAGTGGTTTGAGGGGCCGGGTGTGGTGGCTCACACTTCGGGAAGCTGAGGCAGGTGGATTACCTGCGGTGGGGAGTTCGAGACCAGCCTGACCAACAAGGAGAAACCCCGTTTCTACTAAAAATACAAAAATTAGCCGGGTGTGGTGGCGCATGCCTGTAGTCCCAGTTAATCAGGAGGCTGAGGCAGAATTGCTTGAACCTGAGAGGAGGAGGTTGCTGTGAGCTGAGATCACGCCGTTGCACTCCAGCCTGGGCAACAAGAGTTAAACTCTATCTCAAAAAAAAAAGTGATTACCCGGGAGGAGGAGGTTGCAGTGAGCTGAGATCGCGCCACTCACTCCAACCTGGTACCTGGCGACAGAGTGAGACTGTCTCAAAAAAAACAAAAACAAACCAAAAAAAAGTGGTTTGAGGGAAGGTACCAAGCCCAGTGAGGATATGCTGAGCCAGAGGGCCTGACCCCAGCTACGGTGTCAGCAGGTTCCTCAGAGGAAGATGACACGGAGTAGAAGAGGGGAGAGGTAGGGGCTGTCTCCCCGTGCTGACAGGATGCTCCGATGACTTCCTCAACCTGTCGCTTTTTATTTTTCATTTATTTATTGTTTCTTTGAGACGGAGTCTTACTCTGTCGCCAGGCTGCAGTGTAGTGGTGAGATCTCGTGGCGCAATCTCAGCTCACCGCAACCTCCGTCTCCCGGGTTCAAGTGATTCCCCAGCCTCAGCCTCCTGAGTAGCTGGGACTACAAGCATGCACCACCAGGCCTGGCTAATTTTTTGTGTTTTAGTAGAGACGGGGTTTCACCATGTTGACCACGATGGTCTTGATCTCCTGACCTCATGATCCGCCCACCTCGGCCTCCCAAAGTGCTGGGATTACAGACATGAGCCACCGAGCATGGCCTGCTATTTTTTTTTTTTTTGAGACTGTATTGCCCAGGCTGGAGTACAGTGGTGTGATCTCAGCTCACTGCAACCTCCACCTCCCAGATTCAAGCGATTCACCTGCGTCAGTTTCCCAAGTAGCTGGGATTACAGGCATGCACGACTGCGCCCAGCCAATTTTTGTATTTTTGTGGAGGTGGGGTTTCACCACGTTGGCGGGGCTGGTCTCAAACTTCTGACCTCAAGTGATCTGCCCACATTGGCCTCCCAAAGTGTTGGGATTATAGTCATGAGCTATGCTGCTCAGCCTGGCACCCCTTTTAAAGACATGTACCTTCCAGGGACTCTGGCATCAATCACCTATTCCAGGAAGCTTTCTTGGATTCCGTTTAATTTCAACGCCAAGCACAATGGCTCACGCCTGTAATCCCAGCACTTTGGGAGGCTGAGGTGCGAGGATAACCTGAGGTCAGGAGTTCAAGACCAGCCCAGCCAACATGGCGAAACCCTGTCTCTACTAAAAATACAAAAATTAGCTGGGTGTGGTGGCAGGCACCTGTAACCCCAGGCTACTAGGGAGGCTGAGGCAGAAGAATTGCTTGAACCCAGGAGGCAGAGGGTGCAGTGAGCAGAAATCGCACTGCTATACTCCAGACTCCAGCCTGGGCAATAGAGTGAGACTCCATCTCAAAAAAAAAAAAAAAGTTGAGGCCCCTCCTCTAGGTTTCTCAAGTGTCCAGGGAATTGGCATTAGGACTTTTATGACTTGTTCTGTTATTTCTTGTGTCCGTATCAGCGCCCAGCCAGAGCACATACAGACTGCAGGGTGGTGGTGGTCAGTGCGCAGGTGTTTGTGGGGCGGGGAGAGTGGAGATAGGGAGCCTTCCTGTTACTGTGTCTTCTCTGCTGTGGGCATGCTGATGAAACGGTCTCAGGTTACCTCACCTGCCTGTTCTTGGCACAGGCCACAAACTCTTTTGTTTATTTGCTTGTCTGCCTCATTACCTCTGTTGCTAACCTCTGTGAGAAGGCTTTTTCAGTGTCTTAGACCCTTCAGGCTGCTATGTCGGAATACCATAGACTGGGTGGCTTATAAGCAACAGAGATTTGGCAGGGCTTGGTGGCTCACGCCTGTAATCCCGGTACTTTAGGAGCCCGAGATGGGTGGATCACCTGAGCTCTGGAGTTCGAGACCAGCCTGACCAAAACGGTGAAACCCCGTTTCTACTAAAATACAATTTTTTTTTTTTTTATAAAGACGGGGTTTCATCATGTTGGTCAGGCTGGTTTTGAACTCCCGACCTCAGGTGATCTGCCTGCCTTGGCCTCCAGAGTGCTTGGATTACAGGCGTGAGCCACCACGCCCAGCCTAAAATATAAAAATTAGCTGGACATGGTGGCAGGTGCCTATAGTCTCAGCTACTCAGGAGGCTGAGACAGGAGAGTTGCTTGAACCTGGGAGGCAGAGGGTATGGTGTAGCTGGTTGCCTATTAGCTGGGACCACAGGCCCAGGCCACCACACCCGGATAATGTTTTGTATTTTAGTAGAGACAGGGTTTTACCAGGTTGCCCAGACTGGACTTAAAACTCCTGAGCTCGGGCAATCCGCCTGCCTCAGCCTCCCAAAATGCTGGGATTACAGGCTTGAGCCACTGTGTCCAGCCTTTAGCTAATTTTTATATTTTCAGTAGAACCAGTGTTTCACCATGTTGGCCAGGCTGGTCTCCAACTCCTGACCTCAAGTGATCCGCCCACCTCGGCCTACCAAAGTGTTGGGATTACAGGCATGAGCCACGCCACCTTCTCCGGACTGGAGACAGTTTTATAAGGGCACTAACTTATTTATTTTCTCTTCTTTTCTTTCTTTCTTTTTGAGATGGAGTCTCGCCCTATCGCCCAGGCTGGAGTTCAGTGGCACAATCTCAGCTCACTGCAACCTCCACCTCCTGGATTCAAGTGATTCTCCTGCCTCAGCCTCCCGAGTAGCTGGGACTACAGGAGCCTGCCACCACACCCAGCTAATTTTTTGTATTTTTATTAGAGACGGAGTTTCCCCGTGTTGGCCAGGACGGTCTGGATCTCCTGACCTCATGATCCGCCCACCTCAGCCTCCCAAAGTATTGGGATTATAGGTGTGAGCCACTGTGCCCGGAGTAGAGACAGTTTTTTAAGGGCACTAATTTCATTCATGAGGGCTCTGTCCTTATGACCTAATCACCTCTGAAAGATCCCCACCTTCTAATTCCATGATTTCGGGAGTTGGGTTTCACGATAAGAATTTGATGTGGCAGCCAGGCACTATGGCTTATAGTAATCCCAGCACTTTGGGAGGCCAGAGCAGGAGCATCACTTGAGTCCCGGAGTTCAATACCACCCTGGTCAACATGACAAAATCCTGTCTCTACAAAAAAAAATTTAGCCAGGTGTGGTGGTGCACACCTGTGGTCTCAGCTACTTGGGAGGCTGAGGCAGGAGGATCACTTGAGCCCAGAGGTTGGAGGCTGCAGCGAACCGTGATTGTGCCACTGCACTGTAGCCTGGGCAACAGAGTGAGACTCTGTCTCAAAAAAGAAAAGAAGAGAATTACGGGTGGACATAATCAGACCCCTACAGGGCATATGGCTCACAACTGTAACCTCTTGTCCAGCATGGTACATGGCGGCCGGTGCTCTGAGATTGTCATTACTCTGAGTCACATGGGAAGCTTTAGGCTTTCATACTGTCATTCAATAGTGCCTCCAACTCTACAGCCTAAGAAGAAGCAGCCCGATCCAGGATACTGGGTGGGCAGGAGGGAACAGGGCCGAGTTCAAGCTGCACACAGAGCTGAACACATCTTAAGGCTAGAAGATTTTTGTTGGTGGCCGGGCACAGTGGCTCACGCCTGTAATCCCAGCACTTTAGGAGGTTGAGGCAGGTAGATCCGAGGTCAGGAGTTCAAGACCAGCCTGGCCAAGATGGTGAAACCTCATCTCTACTAAAGATACAAAAATTATCTGGGTGTGGTGGCACGTGCCTCTAATCCCAGCTACTCAGGAGGCTGAGGCAGAGAACTGCTTGAACCCGGGAGGTGGAGGTTGCAGTGAGCCTAGATCACGCCACTGCACTCCAGCCTGGGTGAAAGAGTGTCTCCGCCTCTTTTCTTTTTTCTTTTTTTTTTTTTTTGAGATGGAGTCTCACTCTGTCGCCAGACTGGAGTGCAATGGTGCAATCGGCTCGCTGCAACCTCTGCCTCCTCCCGGGTTCAAGTGATTCTCCTGCCTCAGCCTCCCGAGTAGCTGAAATTACAGGCACAGGCCACCACACCCAGTTACTTTTTGTATCTTTAGTAGAGATGGGGTTTCACCATGTTGGCCAGGATGCTCGATCTCCTGGCCTCATGATCCACCCGTCTCTGCCTCCCAAAGTGCTGGAATTACAGGCGTGAGCCACCGTGCCTGGCCTGTGCCTTCTCTCGAAGGGGATGTTGAGGGAACCCAGCGGGCTGGGGAGTAGGGACAAGAGGTACAAGAATGACGGCTGACCCTGCCGGCCTCACCACACCCCTCCTCCTCAGCTGGCGTTGCAGACGGGGCGTGAACCCCCACCCATCTGGCGAGTCCAGAAGGCCCTTCTGCAGAAATTCACTCCAGAGATCAAGGACGGCCAGAGGCAGTTTTGTGCCACCAGTAATGTAAGCCGGCAAAGGGGAACAAGGACTTCGGGGGCCTGGGGCGGGGTATCTAGAGCTGGGGTTTCCCTTAGCGTGGCTGTGACTTGCTGCACGGTGTCTCTAGAAGGGGGCCCCCTGCTGCGGGCAGGCTCCAGGCGGCTGCCCAGGTAGCCCAGGGCGCGGGAGTGTTGGCCATCCAGCTGGGCAGTGTCAAGAACTTCCTCATGTGCCTCTTTCTCCCCATAGTATTTGGGGTATTTTGGGGACGCAAAAAATCGGTACCAGCGCCTCTATGTAAAGTTCCTGGAAAATGTCAATAAGAAGGACTACGTGAGGGTCTGTGCTCGGAAGCCCTGGCATCGGCCCCCAGTGCCCGTCAGGTACCAACCATGGGGGACACAGGGGCAGGCAGCACGCAGCACCGATGGGCATGGGGATGGAGCATGCAAGAGAGGGGGCTGAGGGGGTGGGGACAGAGAGAGGGGATAGAGACCAGAGAGGGGAGGACAGACGTCCAGAGGGGGACAGAGACCCAGAGAGAGAGGGAGAGACACTCAGAGAGAGAGGGACAGAGACCCAGAGAGAGAGGGGGACAGAGACCCAGAGAGAGAGAGAGGGACAGAGACCCAGAGAGAGAGGGACAGAGACCCGGAGAGAGAGGGGGACAGAGACCCAGAGAGAGAGAGAGGGACAGAGACCCAGAGAGAGAGAGAGGGACAGAGACCCAGAGAGAGAGGGGGGACAGAGACCCAGAGAGAGAGGGACAGAGACCCAGAGAAAGAGGGGGACAGAGACCCAGAGAGAGAGAGGGGGACAGAGACCCAGAGAGAGAGAGGGGGACAGAGACCCAGGGAGAGAGGGGGGACAGAGACCCAGAGAGAGACAGAGGGACAGAGACCCAGAGAGAGAGAGAGAGGGACAGAGACCCAGAGAGAGAGAGGGGGACAGAGACCCAGAGAGAGAGGGGGACAGAGACCCAGAGAGAGAGGGGGTGCACAGAGACCTGGGGGGGGACAGAGACCCAGAGAGAGGAGGGGACAGAGACCCAGAGAGAGAGGAACAGAGACCCACAGAGAGAGAGGGACAGAGACTCAGAGAGAGAGGGGGACAGAGATCCAGAGAGAGAGGGGGACAGAGACCCAGAGAGAGAGGGACAGGCACCCAGAGAGAGAGAGGGGGACAGAAACCCAGAGAGAGGGACAGACACCCAGAGAG
>CAUYLG010058769.1:0-67382 GCA_963573385.1 Cacajao melanocephalus
TTCCTTCCTGTCTCCATTGTTAAGTACAATTATTGGCATAAAAGAGGTTTTTAATACCCATTTTTAGACTGCATTCTAGCCTGGGCAATAGAACAAGAATCTTGTTCTCTCTCCCTCTTTCTCTTCCTCTTTCTTTCTCTCTTACATTTTTTTTCTTTCTTTCACTCTCACTTTCTTTCCTCTCTTTTTCTTTCTTTCAAAAAAAAAAATGTTAAAGTCATCACAGTAATTGGATTTATTATTGTAATTAAAGAGTTGGGAGACAATCTTCATAGATTAATCTACCATAGTCCATGTAATTGCAGCTATCTATGTCTTCAGAGTTAAGTTTTATGTAGGTAAATGTTATGTAATGTTGCAGTATTTGTACTATTGCATAAAATATGAGAATTTTAGTATTCCTAGTTTTTGCTATGTATAAATAACCGAGATGGATATTACATACTGTGGTATGTAATATTCCATATACCATGCTTGTATATATGTGTATATATATAAAAATCTGAATTAAATAGGTGGCATGCCATATCTATACAAGGTAAGCATTATTTAGAAAAAGTGCATTGTTTATTTATAGCCTTAAATCAGAAATCCATTAGGTAATAATTTCTGATTGATAGTCCAAACTTAGCTTGGACCTCAGCAATGTTTGAGCTGAATAGATAAGTGCAATTCTCCAAATGCGCAGTTGGCTAAGTGCCCTGACCAAATTCAGAAAACATGTACAACTCAGGGATATAAACATGCAGAATTCTAGAAAACTGAACAGAATTGCAATCAGGTGGCATGGATATATAATTTTGTTTTCATAGATAATTCATGAAGAGAATTAAGTGACCTTAGATGTGGGATTGACTACAGCCTGAAATTATTTTTTTCTATGTCAAAGCCTAATTAAAGATGCTTGATGACAGAACATATTCCAAATAAAGAGTTATAAACACAGAAAATTGTATTTTATACACAAACACATCCTCATACACACCTCTATATATTCAAATTGAAGACATTTCAATATTCTTATTTTTTTGTAGTTTTATTTACCATTTGAGTGCTCAGAGGTCATTCTGAGAAAATATCTTGGTTATAGTTAATTTTGATTAATGGATTGTAGGCTGAAGACAAGAAAATGCTTATCTTTTGGGGTGTCCTGTTTGAATCACAAACAAATGTCTTCCTTATCATCATTAATGCATATCTTTGCTTCTATTCCTTAGGGCTTTACATTTAGAATAGTTTGGAGCAAATTTAATTTAAAAACATCTATGTCATTGCAACAGAAATAATACGTGATTTTCCGGGCACATCCAAGAAAGCAGGGAGGAAAAGAGCAAGAGTGAGAAGGAAAACTCAGCAGCAGTTTAATTGTTTTCTCTTGTGTATTCATTCTGGGGTGTGGGGAGAGGGTTGGGGAAAGAGTGGAATTACATCAGTATTATGGGCTGAAAACTCTGCCACATATCCATTGAGAGAAAAATGCATTACAGATATTTTTCAAATGATTTAGAGTTGGCTAAATCCAATGCATGTTTTTACCATGAATTTTTCATTTAAAAGGTTTTAAAACATCATAGATTTTAAGAAAGAAAATGTAATCCATATGTTACTGATTCATTCACACTTATCATATTTTGCGTGAGTAAGTTGGTGTCCAAAAACGTTTAGTTTTTTAAATCAGGAAGTCACATTTTTAAAGCACCAAAAAGGACCTTGGACCTGGAAAGTCTCAAATTTCAATTTAAACTCAGAACCCAAGGAATTTGAGTGGGTTCTAAACTTGGCAATATGCCTTCATCCTAGTTAACGTATTGATGGAGTTTCATATATTCATGTACATATGAGTGAAAAGTGAAGCTGTTAATTCTGTTTTGGTATCAATGCTAGATATATTCATTTATACTTCCTCATTTGTTTGCCATGAGGAAACAATTGGCGATTTGTTTTATTATTTTAAAATTTTTATATATTGACCTATATCTTTAAATATACAATAAGTGTTATCAAACATGTAACAAAGCTGGTGTATGGAAAAATGCATAATTTTCCCTAAGGGCTATTTGCTAATATGGAACACAGGCCTCTAAAATGTGATGAAAGAAGAACTGTGGAACAATGGGTCATGATGGCTAATTTTATAGGGAACACATGCATACAATATAATTTAAAACACATGTCACAGCAGTTATAGTAAAAGGCTCAGAGAATTAGAAAGGAATTCTGCTTCATAAAAAAAGAAAACAGTTCCCTCTTTATCCTTACAGAATTGCGTTTCTCTTCTAGGAAAAAGATCCCATTCACTAAGGCTTTCACAATTGCAGGGCCCACCCATAAGGCTCACATATATTCTCTCAAATCTCCTCCTCCAGTTTTGGCCTATCCGCTGTGCAAAGATGTGATATGAAATTAAAGGCAAAATAAGTCTAATATGCACCTGGCAACTTTCTAATGTAATATTTATTAGCTGCTATGCAAAACTAAATACTGTGTGTCATCTATTACTTGCTCTCTTAAACAATGGACTGTAGTTTATTAATATAGGGAGAGGAACAGGTCATTTTGTCCATTCCTCTGTTTCTAAGCAGACTTTAGGCTTACAGTAAAGCAAGTCAGATGTTTGAGTGTACTATTTTGAAGAGCTTAGGAGTGGCAAGACAATAAACTTCTAAGCAATTGGTTGCTATAATTTTATCAGAAGTTCTTTATTCATACCTCCAAAAGGAAAAGAAAGCAAAGCAAGTAAACAAACAAACAAACAAACGAAATCCCCTCTCTCTTTGTGATGGTTAATTTTATGTGTGTCAACTTGACTGGGACACAGGGTACCTAGATATTTGGTTAAACATTTATCTGAGGATGTCTGTGAGGGTGTTTCTTAGTAAATTACCATTTGAATTGGTGGACTGAGTAAAGCAGATTGCCCTCTCCATGTGGGTGGGCCTCATGGAATCCTTTGGAGGCCTGACCAGAACAAAAGGCTGGGTAAGGGAGAATTTGCCCTCCCTGTCTGTTTTTGAGCTGGGCCATTGGACACCTGCACTCAGATTGGAACTTACACCATCCGCTCTTTTGGTTCTCAGGCCTTTGCACTCAGGCTGGAAGTACACCACTGGCTTTCCAGGGTCTCCAGCTTGCAGATGGCAGATCATGGGATTTATCAGCCTCCATAATTAGGGATTCAACTCCTTATAATAAAAAATCTCTCTCGTTTTAGATAGAAAGATAGATATCTAGATATCAGATTGGTTCTGTTTCTCTGGGGAACTCTGACTAATACATTTTTACTGCGACTTAAGCCTATTTCTCCTTCCCTTGTTCAATCCTTTACAAAGATGAAGAACAATTTGCTAGTAACCTTATTATAAAACTCTTCATATTCTTGAAGATAAATTGTGTATATTGTTTTAAACCACAAGCCTCTAAGATCAAGCCTCTAAACCAGAAAAAATTGTTAAGATAAGATTTTGACATATATTTAAAATGTGCACTGTGGTTAAGATGATGCAATTTGCTTTTAGTTAAAATTAATCATATTGTGCCAATAAATACCCCTCTAGCTGGACTGGTTTCCCCAGCATTTGATTCTCATCCATCTGACCTATGTTGTTGGTAGCTCTCTGACCAGCATGTGACTATGAGCCTCTCCTGCCTCCCATGCTCTCAATATCGATATTGTGTCTTCAAACAGGAAGTGGATTTCACGCTCACTTGCTGCTTTCCAATACTAGTCTTAAAGTCTCAGGGCTTTAATTATGACCAGACCTTTCTCTTGCAGACATGAAAGACATTGAATTTTACTCTTCTGTTAATCAACTGCATAACATTATGGAACTATTACTATTGTTTAAGGAACTTCTTGTTAGTATAGAAGATTTGCAATAAGAAAGTAAAAATTATAGAATTACATATTTGAGATAATTACAGCTAAAGTTTTTAGCGTATTTCTTTTCAAGATTTTTCTATGTACCTGGTTTAACTTAAAGTGATTAATGTTGTTGTAGGCTTCTTCAACATGTTAAAGTATTTGTTTTTTTGTGAAAATTAAATATTTTAGAGAACATAATTTTTAATGGCAGTGTAATGTTTCATTTACTTAAGAATTTCTTTATTGTTAAATGCTTCAATTCCTTTCTCTTTTTTTAAAAATCATTTGTGGAGTTACAGGATTAAATAATATAAAGCTCTTTTGCCCTCCTTAATATCAACAAATTTCTTTCAAAAAATGTTGCATAATTTATGCTTCCACACAGCGTATGTATTCATACAGGCTGTTTTGTCACATCCTTGCCAGCACTTAGTAAAAATAAATAATATTTTAAATGAAAATGTTATCTTTCTGTATATTTCTTTAATTGCTAGAGAGAGAGTATCTTTTCAAATGTTTATTGACCATTTTTACTTTTCTATAAATTTTGGATTCATATTTTTAGAAAATTTTTCTGTTCATGCTTTTATGTTTTTACTTATCTATTTGTTGGTTATTTGTGTGCATAAAATCTATGTATCTTATATATACACATATGTAATGTTTATACATATATATATGTGTATATATACACATATATATATGTATACATATAAAATATATTTATACATATATATAAAATAAATATATGAAATATATATATAAAATATATTTATTTCTCAAAAAATAAATGCCAGTAAAAACAGTTGGGGGGTTTAATATATATATATATACACACACATATATATACATGTATATATATACACACACATATATATACATATATATGTGTGTATATATATACGTGTGTGTGTGTGTGTGTGTGTATATATATATATATATATTAAACCCCCCAACTGTTTTTACTGGCATTTATTTTTTGAGAAATTGAGGGTCCTCATTTATATGCAGTGCAGTTTATCATCTTTTTTTTTTTGTTAGTGCTTCCATTGGTTTCATGTTTAAAAAGGCCTTTCTCAGCAGTTTTTCATTTTATTGGCAAACTTGTTATAGACTTGTCACTATTGATCACAGGCTGGACACTCCCCAAGATCAAGGACATTAATTTACTTACTTATGTGTTCCCAATACTCATTGGACTAGCAGAATGCCCGGATAAATACTAATATCTAATTACATTTTTGTAAAAGGCCAAAAGCATTGTCATTGCATTTTCCTCTAGTTTTTGAAGAATGGATGGAATTTCATTATTTAAGAATTAAATGGCTGGATGCAGTGGCTCATGCCTGTTCTTCCAGCACTTTGGGAGGCCGAGGTGGGTGGATCACCTGAGGTCGGTCATTTGAGACCAGCCTGGCCAACATGGCAAAACCCTGTCTCTACTAAAAATACAAAAATTAGCTGAGGGTAGTGGTGGGCACCTATAATCCCAGCTACTTGGGAGGCTGAGGCAGGAGAATCACTTGAACTTGGGAAGCGGAGGCTGCAGTGAGCAGAGATCGCCATAGCACTCCAGCCTGGGCAACAGGGCAAGATTCTGTCAAAAAAAAAAAAAATTAAATAGGTTTATTGGAAAGCTATAATAAACAGAAGGAAAGTGTTTTACTAATATTTTGTTGAATGAATAACTAAAAGATAAACTAAATGGTAGAAAAATCAGAATAAATGTACTTTGAGTAAATAGTTTCTATGCTTCTCTGAATTTTAATGTAATTAACTGAAGTGATTTTTAAACTGGAATTATTTACAATTTGTAGATTTCTATTAGGGTAATGTGTTGGGGGCAGAATTCTGAGATGACCTTCAAGACCCATCCCTCCTTATCTCTTGCCCCCTACCTGCCCCTACCTACTCCCTGCCTCCTTGTCCTGTATAATCTCCCTCTCTTCCATGTGGAAAAGACCTATGAATATGAAAGAAGTCACTCTCATGATTAGGTTACATTATATGGCTATGATGAAAGAATTTTTCAGATGGAATCATGTACTTAAGCAGTTTAAAAGAAGTCATGCTTTCTTTGATATCAGACATGCCATCTCCTTTATGCTTTGGAGAAAAAAGCCAATATGAGCTCTACAGTTGCAAAGAAATGTATTCTACCAACACCATGTCAACTTGGAAGAGGATCCTCAACCTTAGATGGGGCCACAGCCCTGAAAAACACCTAAATTGCAGCCATGGGGGATCATAAGCAGAGGATCCAGATAAGACACATTCAGGCTTCTGGCCCTTGGAAACTGAGATAAGCCAGCCACTAAGTTTTATAATTCTTATGCAGAAATAGAAAACAAATACACTTGGAAGTATCTATCATGTGTACTAGAAATTTTGTAAACCTTTTATCCAAGAGTTTAACTTCAAATATAACCTAAAGATTTATGATTTCTACTTGATCATGAAAATATTGAAGTGTTTGAACAAGTGAGACAAATCAACAAGCAAAAACAAATAACCACATTAGAATATGAGCAGGCTGGGCATGGTGGCTCATGCCTATAATCCCAGCACTTTGGGAGACCAAGGTGGGTGGATCACCTGAGGTCAGGAATTCTAGACCAGCCTGGTCAACATGGTGAAACCTGATCTCTACTAAAAATAAAAAAATTAGCTGAACATAGTGGCACACGCCTATAATCCCAGCTACTCGGGAGGCTAAGGTTGGAGAATTGCTTGAACCTGGAAGGTGGAGGTTGCAGTGAGCCAAGATTGTGCCACTGTGCTCTAGCCTGGGTGACAGAACAAGACTCCATCTCAAAACACACACACGCACACGCACACACACTCACTCACACACTGAGTTAGCTACCCTCTCACACCAGTCACAATAGCTCTTATTAAAAAGTTAAAAAACAATAGATGCTGGTGAGGAGAAATGGGAATGCTTACACACTGTTAGTGGGAATATAAATTACTCCAGTCACTGTGGAGAGCAGACCAGAGATTTCTCAAAGAGCTTAAAACAGAACTGCCATTCAACCCAGCAATGCCATTGCAGGATATATACCCAAGATAAATAACCATTCTACCAAGAAGACATATGCACTTGCATTCTCATTGTTGTGCTATTCACAATAGCAAAAACGTGGAATCAATCCAGGTGTCCATCAGTGGTAGACAGGATACAGAAAATGTTGTACATGTATATCATGGAATACTACACAGCCATAAAAAAGAATAAAAATATCAGGTCCTTTGCAGCAACATGGTTGGAGCTGGAGGCCATTATCCTAAGCAAATTAATGGAGAAACAGAAAACCAAATACTCACATGTTCTCACTGACAAGTTGCAGCTAAACACTGAACAAACATAAATATAAATGTGCTCGGAAAATGTGAGCACACATCGATATAAATATGGGAACAATAGACACTGTGGACTATAGATTGTGGGGAAATTAGGTTAAAAAACTACCTTTTGGGTACTATGCTCATTACCAGAATGATGGGCGGTGAACTTCAAACCTCAGCATCTGCACATTTATCTCCTGTATCTAAAATAAAAGTTGGAAATAAAATAATTCAATAGAAGCATGATAGTTAAATGCTGGGCTTTAGGACTAGAGATGATGAACTGATATATTTATGTATTGCCTCTTCTTTTCCAGATTCCACTGCAGAAAATAGATGAAGTTTATCAAAGAAAAATAGTAGATATGTCATTGGAAAATAACTGCAAAAAATTTTGAAAAATATAAAACAAAGAACGTATCTTGAAAGACAACTAAGAGGGTCACAGGTATCAACGTACTAGATTCTGAAGAACTCTGGCCTTTCCAGTAGCTGCTCTGGATACTAGAAGTCAAGGAATTAATACCTTCAATAGGTGAATAAGAGACATTTTCTATAAGAAATTCTATGTTTGACCAAAATACATAGAAAGGCAAAATAAGCACTTTAGACATCAAATGACCCTTTCTTCCATGGCAACTGGACAATGTGCTATGGAAGGAGTTAAAAAGAAAAAGGAAGTTATAGTAATTAAAGGATAGTGAACTTCAGGAGATAGGTGAGAAGTAGACTCAAGTAGCAGCTTTCAAAAGACGTAGAAACTAGTCCAGATGGAAACCCAAGAATGGAGGTCTCTAGAAACAAAGCCTACAGGAGAAAACAAAGGAGTAAGGCTTGTTAGAAAAGATAATATGGATTATTTGGAATGAAGGAAGTGTGTATGTGTACCAAATCATGTAAGTGAAGGATATATGACATTTATTGGTTAGAGGATTGATTATATAAGTTATGGTGAACCCATAACATAGAATACTATGCATCCATGTAAGAAGAATAAAACACATCTATATGTATTGATATGGTTATTGAGTGAAAATACAAGGTAAGAAACTACATTTTTTAAGCATCCATTACTGGTTTTTAAAATATGGATACATAGATTTCTATTATTAACTTCCATATGCAAAGACTAACTCTGGAAGGGTATATAGTAATTTGGTAATCGCTGTGGTTAGGGGAAATGGAGAACTGAAGAAGGAGGGATGGGAAGAAGACTTCCTTCACCTGTAGACTTTTGAAAATCATTTGTTTATCATGTACATTTATTATCTATTCTAAACAATCTGAAGTTTTCACCATGCATAAATATAATCTATTCAAAATAATGCACCCTTGCCCCATCTAGTCCTTTCAAACACTGTAGCTCCACTTTTTCTTGTTTTCCATATGACTAACATTCTGAATATAAATCCCAAGAGAGGAGAGAGTTTGGACTGCTTTGCTCTTCATCCAACCACCTAGGGTGGAATTTGGCACACAAGGAGTACTCTGTAAATATTTGTTGAATAAGCATTTAACAAATATTTACAGAGAAAGGGAGAGATAACATTGCAATATTGGTATTGTATACACATAGGTAGTGATAATGATTTTGAGAGGAAGAGTTTGGTGTAACAGTGGGGATGGGAAAGAAGTCTATAATTTTTCTATTAATTATAAAATGTGAAGAGAAAGAGATGCCGTAACTCTCTAGAAACAGAAATAGAGACATCTTGCAAGAGTGAAGTGGTAACTGAGCAGAAAGCTTTCAGCTGGCACTCAAAGCAGATATGAAAGACCCCTGCAGCAATGAGCTCTGTGAATGAACTGACAAGAATAAATGTGAAAAAAATTAATAAACACACAGTGTGTTTCAATATTAAAATGATGCAACAGAAAATGATATTGTTATATAGAAATAGATTCTCTGTAAACTGTAAGTAAAAGAGCAAATAACAAAATATAATTCCTTGTTGTGTTTTTAAATTCAAGTTTTAGAAATATAGGCATTTATAGATAAAAAATAGGGAGATATTATATACACAAAGTAGCAACCTTGGTTATATCCAGGCAATAACATACTTTTAATTTTCTTCATATTTCAGTATGAGACAAAGATTGTGAAAGTTGATATTTCCTTTCCTATAACATACGTGGAAATAAGTGTTTAAATTTATTTTAAAAGCAGATTAATTAAAATGCCTGTTTTTGTAACCATCATTTTAGTCTTTGTCTTACAATATTTTAAAAATATATAAGTATACAATATATTTTAAGACCTATGTTTTTAATATTACTAGAATCTTTGAGTACCAAGCCATGCATTTGCAGTAGTTGAGAATACCAGACAAATGCAAAACAATTGCTGAAAACAACATATTAAGTGTATGTGAGAGTAGAATAGTATAGATATCAGATTTTTCAACAAGGAGACATCACTGTTACCTAGAGGGATATAGTAACCCTGAGGAATGGGTAACAATCGTTTACTCTTAGATCGGAGACAAGGATGATAATGGTAGAATAGTTTTAAATTTTCAGAGTGGTTTTGTGTACAGTGTCAGATGTGACATAGGCAGGTTGAAGTGATGGAGAGCAAGGGCTGTGGAGACAGATAAGTTTTCCAATCCTGGTTCCACCACAACATGATGTGGCCGAGAGAAAGCCGACTTTGAAGTCAGTCAGCAATACAGTGAGGGTTGCTATGAGAGAGTTCGAGAAGGGATCGTGGGGAATCACCTAACCCTGTTTCTGGCACAACACAGTTGCTGAATAGCAGTCAGCTCCCTGATCTTCCCACCCTCACAACGTCCATGTGGAGGATACAGAAAGAATTATCAGCTTCTTTTTATAAGAGGAAAAACTGAGTCCCAAGGATGTTAACTTATTTACCATTATTGACAATAAAAAGCAGTGGATTCAGATAATCTGACTTTCAGCTCAGTGACAGTGACTCTCCGTGATGACTAAATCTTTACGTGAATACCAAGAGAATCATGATGTGGGGATTTTTTTTTTTTAGTTGAGGTCAGGTTTTTCATTCTCACAAGGCTTCATACAGTATGAGATATTATTTTCTTTGATGGATTTACCATGATCCAGAGTCTGTTCCTCAATTTTGTAGGTTCATGAACATGATTTTCAGAGCACACAGAGTATATTTACCCTTCTGGAACAAACTCACATTAATTAATTTCACAAAGGAATTTCCTTGAGACGGCTCTTTCTTAAAGATCTCTGTAAACTCAGATAGGAACCTAGAATGAAACAGTCAGTACACTTCATAAAACCAGAATGCTGATTTATTGATTTATCATAAAAATATAAATGTCAAAAGTCCTAGATACTTGAGCTTCTTGAAAGAAAAAAAAAATCAAACGTACAAAACCAAATAGGACTCTGAGCACACCATTCAGGGCAAATAACATTGCCTGGAATTTCTGTCATACACGGCCCTGCACACTTTCTCCTACTTAAGAATAGCTTTGCATATTCACCTTGTCTTAATTTTATGGTTTAACTTTCAAATAGCATCTTTTTTTTTTTTTTTTTGAAATCTCTGGTGTGTTGTGCTGTCTGCCCTCAGTCTGATGCAGTGATTTCAACCTTTTTACCCCAGAAAGCAAACAATGGGTGACATTCGCTCACCAGGATCTTACTTACAAAGCCTCCCATTCGCTCTCACTCAGAAGAGGATATCAGAAAGCAGATAAGTGGGAGTGATATTTCAGGATAACCTTGACTTCTCTCTAACTCACAAACAAAAGTAAATCATTTGCTAACTTTGAACTATTAATAGTAACAAATTACTTGCAACAGAGCTCAGGACCAATTGTGAGGCACCCTTGGATCTTGACCTCGGTGTCCAGTGGAGAAAATAAGTGGTTGTTTGCATCTCTTAAATTTCTCATATTGAAGAGAATAGTAGCACACACAACACATAAACAATTTGCTATTTGACTTTATGACAGGGACAGCAAATTTTACATCACAAGAAAGACTTCTGTCCTTAAACTTTCAAAGAAAGCAAGAATTGCATCAACTTTTTGCTAGTGGGCCATTTTTTCTATGCCTATAAAGGAAAAGAGAGGTATACATATTATTAATTAAAAAGATCATGAGTCTATTTATCTTAAAAATAAAAAGAAGAAAGAAAAGGTAAAAAAAAAAAAGAAAAGGGAAAAAGAAAATAAATAAGCTCTAAATTCCTAGGTTCCTTAGGCTTTAGGAAGACTAAATATAAACCCATAGCTTACTTTTTTTCCATTAAGTAAAGAACTTCTAATTCTAGCACAAGTTTGAGCTATGATGATTTAACTTTGAGCAGCACTTTGTGCTTTCTCATCCTCTTCTTGTATTTGTGGGTCAAAAGAGAAGTCAGTAGGGACTTGTATTTCCTGTCTCATCTTTTCCTTCCTCCTTTCTTAAAACTTTGTGGGAAATCAACTTGATAAAACACTGAAGAGAGCCTTGTCCATTAACTTCTGAAATGTCTGCCATAATTCTTATCTATTTCCAAGCAGACTTTTATCCCAGGGTATAGATCAGGATGAATTGTAGCATATATGGGATGTATCACTATATGAAATATTTTATAATCTTTCTTTTAATTGCATGTTACTGTTTATAATATTCTGATCTATTTATAACCATTTATTTGACTACTGTTTGTTTTCTCTTCATTCCCTACACAATGATCATTCCTTTGAGAAGAAATTCAAGTGAGATTTGTTTTCTAAACCTCATCACTCTAGGTATCTGCATCTGTACCTCCTGCAGTTTCCTTTTTCTTTTTGAAATGTAAAATATTTTATTTGAATAAGGAATCTTTTCAGTCAAGAATGCAAACATTAAAACTTTTTTTCATCTCAAGCACACAGTATAAGATTTTTGCCTGTGAAGTAGTTGGGATCCTTGGCCTTTTTTTCCCCTTCGAGGTTGATTCTTCTACTGCAGTGTCTGGGAAGATGTGACCGAGGGGCGCCATTCCCTCATGAATATTTTTAACAGCTAATGGAATAAAATGTGTCTTTCTAGGATTTTCTGGAACAGACACTAAAGAATAGGAAGGAATGTTTCATTAGGTAAGGCCACGTTTCTCACTGATAGAATAAAAAAGGTAATGATACATAATTGAAAAGGCTGAGGATTTTAATGACATTTCCCTCTTCACTATATTCTTTGTTTTTTTTTGATAGGTAAGTGATCCCTGAGATAAATAAATAGAAAATCAAGGAAAAATTAAGAGGAAAAATCATGGAAGGCATATGATGGAGTAGGATGCATTTCTATTAGGCAAGGTGAGAAGACCTACATCTTCAGAAGCTTAGGAGAAATATGTCTTCATATGCAAAGTCCACCAAGGTGCTCAGTATAAAAAAGCAGCACCTATTGCTTAAGAAGCAGAAAAGAAGGTAAGAATACTGAGATTAAGAGTTTCTTTTAAGATAGTTACAGTTTTAGATGACTATTTTCCACTTCATTTCTAAGATATCAGAAATATATGACCTTAGAGTTCAAAGTAACCAAAGAAATTCTTTAACCAATCAACTCAGCACTTGTCACCAGAGTTTTCCTGATAGAGACCTTACCATGACTTTAATTTAGCCTAAGGGTTGTTCTGACAAACTTGCACAGATTTGTAGGTAGCATCTGTGAAGACAAAACTTAAAACCACACTAACCCTAATCCATAACTGGTTTTACACTATGGCAGGTTTACTAGAAAGGTGGGGATCTTGAGGCCAATCAGTTCCTTCCCTGGCTCTCATCCAAGTCAATCTCATGCATTAATCCAAATGTAACATATTTAACTACCAATCCTTGTTTTTCTAGTTATCTTTATCCTCCCTTTTGACTCCTCCTCTTGACTCTGCATGCAACTACTCCTAAACATTTTTGCCCTCTGCCATCTTAAATCTCTGTTCTTTCATAAATAAATGGATCTCCTACCTCCACTCTTCAGATGGGCCTCTCTCCTTATCCATTCTTAAAAAACTCTGGCTTTCCCTCAGGGCCGCTATTTCTGTTACAGCTGTTTTGAGGCACAACTGCTTCTTCTCCCAAACTTCATGCCTTTGTGGCCTCAAGAGGTAGGGTGCTTATGACATGAACAAAGCTGACCAAATTGTAATACAGTAGGAAGTAGTGGAGGACGTGACACATCGGAAAGCATTTGCCTCATGTAAATATGGCAGCTGCCTTGGAGCTAGAGGAGATTTTGTCATTCAAGATTATAAGCAAACTTTTGTCAGATCTTCCAATATTTCTATAGAAGCCAGAAATTCAAGTTGTATTTGTGACATCTCTTTATTTAAATATTGGCAACTCACTTAAAATGAATGGATACTATGGAATAAATAAAAGTTATCTATAGATTAGACATGCCGTGTTGCATGCAATTTTGTAAACTTTATTCTACTCTTTCTTTATCAACTCTCAATATATTCTTTTTTTTTTTTTGTCTATAAACCAAACCCTTCTTCTTTTCAGAATGATGAAATCTGGCTTTATTAACCTCAACTTTAATCTTGACACATTGAACAGCCATCTAACTACCTGCAGTTTTTGATTCCATTCATTTCATTCTTTGCATGCCATTTCTGTCCATCTGTAGGTAGGGTTAGAAAACTTTTTTTTCTGGAAAGGTCCAGAGAGTAAATATTTTTGATTTTATAGTCTATAAGATATATCACAAGAATTCCAATGTGCCATAGTAGCATGAAAATGGCCATTGGCAATATAAAAATTAATGAGGGTAGCTATGTTCCAACAAAAGTTTATTTATAAAAACAGGTGGTAGGCTGAATTTGCCTGTGGGTTATATATAGTTTGCTGACCCTTAACCTAAAGGATGAAGAAGGATTCCTTAGCATGGAATATAAAAGCCTACATGTTTTGTCTGCTGTCTACTTTTTCAGTTTTATCTCCCATTTCTTTTCCTGTAAGTTAACCAGACATGGTAATAAATCACAATTATCATTTATTTAGCACTTTCTATAATATGTGCCAGGTATTGTACTAAACTTTTAACTAAGAACAAAATTAAATTGTTTAAATAAGAACAAAAGATAGGAGCTAGACACCTTAATTTTATAGATGAGCAAATTGAGCCACAGGGAGATTAATTAGTTTGTCCAAGATCACACAGACAATAAGTAGGAAAGCTAGAATTTGAACCCAGACAGTATAGTTTCGATTTCATGCTCCTAATCATTATGTTGTCCAGTTTCTCTGAGGTCTTCCCCTAATCTTTGTGATGCAGGAGATCACACCATTCTCTTCTGCACATACTGCATACTGTTTCCTCTCTTTGGTATTCCCCCGTCCACATCTGCCTAGAAAAACTAGATCAACTATTTCTTCTTTTGGCAACTCTTCTGTGGCTTCACATCTCCACCCTGACAGCGTTTTGATGCTCCTCGTTCTGTGCATAATAGTTATTTCTGCATATACTTATTACCACACTAAAAAAAGTCAGTAGTCATCTACTTTCGGAATTAGTGATCTCTTTAGAGATCAGTTTATGTTTTATTTATGAACTATTTGCATAGTTCCTGACACAGTAGGCACTCAATAATTGCTTAGTGAATGGAATTGAGAGGGTAATTTATCCTAGGGTTTTTACTGTTTCTGATGTATCAATCAGTTCCTTTTTTGGTGGAGATAGAATTAGAGCCTTGATTCGGTTTGTCTCAGAAATTGATCTTGAAACATAGATTCACGTACAAGTACCTGAAGAAGAAAACAGTGGTAGGAGAATGGGGAAGTGAGATAATGAAGGAAAAGCACCCAATAAAATGTACCTTATCAAGGCAGCTACCACGGTAGTCCATTTGAGCTTGATCCCACTGGGCAAACTCTGAAAGTTAGTTTAGAGCGATACCTCAGAGTTATTCTCCCCAAGGAGTAAGGTTGGTGGAGTTTTTATATACCTCTTCTTTGAATTAATTGGTTGAAGGCTATTCCCAGGGGAAGTTAATATTCAAACATATCCAGAATGCTTCACAGGTGGGCAAAAAGTTGGCTAAATAAAAAGTCCTCAGGCAAAGAAATGCAGGTGCTGGTAGCTGCAAGTTCCCCCAGTGTGCACTGAAAGGGTGAGGGCTAGTGTATATGGGCAGGGTGCCCACAGCATCTGTTTCCAGCTTTCCTCCAAACTTCTGAAACTAACAATAAGTTGGAGAAATTATTTCTCCGTTTTTCCACTTTTGCTAAAATAAGACTTTTAAATGTACCCATAGAGGTAGAATCTTTCATAATTATTACATTTGCTCTTATCATTTTGAGATGCATACAAAGAAGTATCATTCATATCATTTTCAAACCAGGTGACCTCTAGTGTATTCTGGCAAGTATATTCTCTGCTTATTCTCGGTGATTGTTTTCAATCATAGATTGCCTTCAATCCCAGAACTTTGATTAGAGGAACATTTATCAATTTCCTTGATATTAGGGCTATTGGGTTTCCATTTCTCTAACATCTATTTCTTTTGTGTTAGGTGAAACCTTCTGTTGCCATTCATAATATAATTTTTATGGTTTATGCACCATCCTAGGTATTTCAACAGATGCATAGAAGAATAACTCGTAACAGTTTCCTTTTAGAGTGTACAGAGTAGTGCCCAGGGTAAATATTTAGAGTGGAATGTAATAAAGATAAGAACAAAGTCAAAGGGAATGTGGTTGGAAAATGGACTGATTACTTATGAGAAAAGATATAATGAAGGACATCCTAAGATTACCCTAAAGTAGAGAGTGTTCTGTTATTTGAGTATCCTAAAGTCTCTCATGTTTTTAATATTCAAGTTTTTAATATTTAAATACAAGACTGTTTGAAACAATAATCATTAACTTGTTATGTCCTCCTTAAATACTGGCAGTAGAAAGACAGAAGTTTTTCTTTAGTTAGGTCTTGAAATAAGGCAATGGCAACAGTCAGAGAGTCAAAAAAAGAAATTAAAAAGACTCTTAGAAGGTGCAATAGACAAGAATAGAACATTGACTTTGAGAAGAGAGGAAAGAGAGAGAGATGGATGAGTAAAGTATGAATCTGAGGTTTTGAGCTTGGAAAACTAAGTGAATGTTGTTGCAGCTAAACAAGATAGAACAGCCAGGCAGGTAGCTGCCATGTGCGAAAATGCTGTGAGTTTAATTTGGATGAGAGCTAAGTTTCAAGTGCTTGTGATTCCTCCAGGTAGGGTTGCACAGACATGAAACTTGCACTGTTAAATCTTCTTAGGAATTAATTGGTCTAGCAGAGAATTCAGAAATTTTCAATAATGATAATAGTTGAGAAAATGACAAAAATAAATATTTCCTTTCCATAGTAGTGGGAATGCAGGTTATTATTTCAGGAATTTCTCACATAGCTTGGCAGGATTTTGGTACATGTACCAGAAGATATCCATTATTTTAGACAGCCTCATGCGCCTTCATTCTCATCCTTTGCAAGTCCTTTTAGAACAAGAAAATTTAAACTTTAGTAGTAATAATAAAAGTATAAAAATTATTATGTCTACAGATGGCATATGAAAGCTGAAAACTGTATGTTAAAAGTCATCACTTTTTTTTCCCTACGTATGTCTTCTCATTTATTTTAGCTGGCATGGTAGAGAATGTTTTCTTTTTGCACATTGAGATAATTAGGGACATGATTCATTTATTACCTAATATGTTCTAGGCCCTTCACAGACATTATCTCCAATTCTACCAGTCCTGCTGCTGTTTTGCTGATAAGAAAATGGAAGCTGAGATGAATTAATTGATGTGCCTGTGGCCTCAGTTGATTTCTTTCCTCCGTTCTTCTCAAACATTATAGCCAGAATCATATCTTAGCATTAGGTGGTCCCAGCAGTTGGCAGAGGACACAGGCAGAACCCAGACCATTCCTCTTTTCTGCTATGGTACCTGGCCTTGATGCAACACAATACTTAGCATTTGTATTTTTCATTTCAGATCTTTTATATTATACTCAGCTTTTAGACTTTCTGACTTTGTCCACTTGTGTTTCAGGTTCTCAATTTCTCTGACAAATAAGTTTAACCAGAAAATGTGAAAGCATTAATAACGAGAGAAAAATAACAAAGTATCTGATTGCCTTTCTCTTGACATTATGCCCCTTTCTTTTCCTCCTCCTTTTCCTGGAATAAACTTGGGAGAATAAAACTGCACCCCTTCTCTCTGTCTCTCTGTCTCTGTTTCTCTCCTCTCTTTCATTCTGTCTCTTATTCTCTTTCTCACTAGAAATAACCCCTTACATACACACAGATATATGTGCTACTTTTTCATCAAACTCTTCTCATTTCCCTTTCAGGTTCAAAAGTTGCCCCTGTTCCTTCTTGTATTAGTCCATTCTCACACTGCTATAAGGAACTACCTGAGACTGGGTAATTTATGAAGAAAAAAGGTTTAACGAATGCATGGTTCCACAGGCTATACAGGAAGCGTGGCTAGGAGGCCTTAGGAAACTTACAATCATGGCAGAAAGTGAAGAGAAAATAAGCACTTCTTAACATCGTGTAGCAGGAGACAGAGAGTGAAAACACTTTCGAACAACCAGATCTCATGAGAACTCACTCACTGTCAAGAGACTAGGAACGAGGAAATCCACCCCCATGATCTAATCACTTCCCATCAGGACCCTCCCCCAACATTGAGAAATACAATTTATTATGAGATTTGGGTGGAGATACAGAGCCAAACCATATCATTGTTTTTACCTTCTCCCAAATCTCATGTCTTCCTCACATTTCACAACATAATTTTCCCTTTCCAGCAGTCCACCAAGTTTTAGCTTATTTCAACATTAACTCAAAATTCCAAGTCCAAAGTCTCATCTGAGACAAGGCAAGTCCCTTCCACCTATGAGCCAGTAAAATCAAAAATAAGTTGGTTACCTCCAAGATATATGGGGGTACAGGCACTGGGTAAGTGCTCCTATTCCAAAAGGGAGAAATTCACCCAAACAAAGGGGCTAAAGGCCCCCTGCAAGTCCAAGACCCAACAGGACAGTCATTAAATATTAAAGCTCCAAAATAATATTTGACTCCATGTCTCACACCCAGGCCACACTGAGACAAGGGGTGGACTCTAAAGCCTTGGTCAGCTCTCCCCCATGGCTTTGCAGGGTACAGCTCTGGGGCTACTTTCAGGGGCTGTTGAGTTTCCTTGGCTTTTCCAGGAGCATGGTGAAAGCTGTCAGTCTATCAACCATTCTGGCATCTGGAGGACAGTGACTCTCTACTCACAGTTCTACTAGGCAGTCCCCCAGTGGGAACTGTGTGTGTGGGCTCCAACCCCACGTTTTCTCTCCATACTGCCCTAATAGAAGTTCTCCATGAGGGCTCCAACCCTGAAGCAAACTTCTGCTTGGACATCCAGTCATTTCGATACATTTTCTGAAATCTAGGCTCCCAAATTTAGGCAGAGCCTCCCAAATCTCAACTGTTGCCTTCTGCATTACCTGCAGGCCCAACATTACATGGAAGCCAAAGGTTGGGGCCTTCACCCTCTGACACAGTGGTCCCGGCGTATCTTGGCCGCCTTTAGCCACAGCTGAAGCTGGAGTGGCTAGGATGCAGGGCACTGTGTCCCAAGACTGCACAGAACAGTAGGGCCTTGGGCCTGGCCCATGAAACCATTTTCCCCTCATAGACCTTCAGGCCCGTCATGGGAGGAGTTGCCATGAAGGTATCTGAAATGGCCTGGAGGTATTTTTCCCATTGTCTTGGCTGTTAATATTCATCTCTCTCTTTTTTTTTTTTTACCTATGCAAATTTCTGTAGCCTTGAATTCCTTCCCAGAAAATGGGTTTTTCTTTTTTACCACATGGTTGGGCTGCAACTTTTCCAAACTTTTGTGCTTTGCTTCCTATTTAAATATACTTTTTAGTTTCAAATCTTTTCTTTATTTATTCAAATGAGTGCCAGCTTTCAGAAGCAGCCAGGCTACAACTTGAACATTTTGCTGATTAGACATTTCTCCCACCAGATACCCTAAATTATCTCTCCCAAGTTCAAAGTTCCACAGATCTCTAAAGCAGGGGCACAATACCACCAGTCTCTTTGCTAAAGTACAGCAAGAGTGACCTTTATTTCAGTTCCCAATAAGTTGCTAATCTCCATCTGAGACAACCTTAGCCATGGCTTCACTGTCCATATCACTAACAGTATTTTGGTTGCAACTATTAAACAAGACTCCAGGAAGTTCCAAACTGTTCCTCAACTGCCTGTCTTTTTCTGTTTCCTCCAAACTGTTTCAACCTCTTCCCATTACTCAGTTCAAATGCTCCTTCCACATTTTCAGGTATCTTTAGAGAAATGCTCCAATTCTCTGATACTGATTTTCTATATTAGTCTGTCCTCACACTGCTATAAATAATTACCCAAGACTGAGTAATTTATGAAGAAAAGAGGTTTAATTGACTCACAGTTCCACAGGCTATACAGGAGGTGTGGCTGGGAAGCCTCAGGAAACTTACAATCATGGCAGAAGGCAAAGGGGAAGCAAGCATGTCTTACCATGGCAGAGCAGGATTGAGAGAGTCAAGGGGAAACTGCTACACACTTTCAAACAACCACATCCATTGAGAACTCACTTACTATTACAAGAACAGTATGGGGAAAATCCACTCCATGATTCAAACAGCTCTCACCAGGTCCCTCCTCCAACATTGAGAATTACAATTCAACATGAGATTTGGATGGGGACGCATAACCAAACCATGCCACTCCCATTGATGGACTCAGTGGATACTTAAAAAGTATCCAGTAAAGTTACTCCAGTATGTTTGATGTGCTTTATGTTTTATATTGAGTTTTGACATACATTTATCACATACAATTTTCAAAATAATAACTCTTCATTTACATGAATAACTCACAATTAAGGGAATCACATTTTTGTTTTCCTTTGGCCATTGACAAAAAGCTGAAGAGCCAGAATTGAGACTCAAGTTTTTATCTGCCTTCAGAGGCTCTGCAGTTTTCATTACATTATCTTACCCTAACAAATTATTCTGTCCAGTAGTCTCAAAAGTACTTTCAAGTACTAGGGGGAAGAAAATGATAATGACAATTTGGTAAACTTCATTGCATTAGAAAGTAGAAATATACTAGTATTCAAATATTGTCAACAGGGACAACACTGGACAATCAATAAAAGTATTCATCTGAAGAATCACTAGGGATTATGGGAATTCTGCCAATCTGTCACTAAATCTTAATTTTTAGAATTCAAAATGTTGAGATAGGACCAAAAATGTTAATTCCAGTGCACGTATGTATGAATTATATACAATATGCATGTTGTACCCTATCATATAGAGTAGGGTGATATTTTGATATTAATCAAGTTGTTTTAGAAATTCCAAACTTTCTTTATTGCCACAGATTGTCTTCATTTTCATTAGTTCAAAGGTATTACTGTTCCAATGGAGAAAGGGTCCAGCCAAGATACTATACACTTGGCTTTTAAAGACAGAAATATTGGGGAAGAAAACATGGTTCCTCAGACCAGGTAAGAAGAGATTTTGGAGGTTAATCAAGGATTAAAGATAGAATGGTTTGTATTTAGATTAGAATGCACCCCTGTCCCAGGCATTTCAGCTCTTGGGATTTGGAGAATTGAGAATAGAGTGAGTCTTCATTTCATTCCTTAAGTGATGCTTGGGAAGACAGGAAGCATTATAGAAAGTTATTTCACACTATTATGGCACAGTAAACAGTAGGGTAGAAATTACAGAGTCATGTCCATCTGGAACTCTGTGTGGAGCAAGATTTTTAATGCACCCCACACAACAGAAGAGTAGCGTTAGTAAATAAAGAATATTGCATAGGGTTTCAGGGCTAAGAGGTCAGGTTTCCTTGAAGCCAAGTCTGAAATAAGAATTTGGGTGCATATGTTTTATTGAAGAATGTTCATCAGGAAAAACCTACAAGAGTGTTATAGATTAAAGGATTGCTCTCCAAAGATGGCAGTATGATGTAGGGGAATGTGAAAGGCAGCTGACAGTGATTTTAGTGGAATAGGGATACATTTCAATGAATTCCAGTACAGTATTGCCACAGACTATATGTCACCCAAATCCTCTCCAAATTGTTGAGATGCTACTTGAGGAAGAAGAATGTAACCTGGAAGAAAGTAAGAAGTTCAAAAGAAGACTATACTAAATTGATGTGTTTTATTAGAGACAGTCTTATTGAAATAAAATTTACATGCCACAAAATGCCTGGATACGTGTACAATTCAATGAAATTTAGTAAATAATGGAGCTGTGAAATCAAGTCCATAATCTAGTTTTAGAACATTTTCTTCATCCCCAGAAGTTATTTTATACCTCATTGTAGTCAGTTCCCATTTTAACCTTCTCCGGGCAATCACTAAGCTGTTTATCTATAGATTCGCCTTTAAAAAAATCATCTAAGTGGAATGATACAGTATATAGTCTTTTGCATCTGGATATTCTCCATTAGCATAATTTTTCAGTTTCATTCATATTGTAAATGTACTAGTAATTCATTTTTATTGCTGAATAGTATTCATTATACAGATATAACATATTTCATTTATCCATTCACCAGATGATGGACATTTGGATTGTTTCCAGTTTCTGTGTATTCAGAATAGCATTGCTAAAAACATTCATATACAATTACTTGGATGGGCATAAGTTTTTTCTCTTAAATAGATACCTAGGAGTGGAATTTCTGATTGAAATGATATGTTTATACTTGACTTTTTCAGAAATCTCTAAACTGTTTTCCAAGTTGTCTGTACTATAGTATGTTTTACCAGCAATGTATGAGGCTTCACTTTGATACATTAATTATAGCCTTTCTAGTAGGCATATAGTTATATCTCATTATGGTTTTAATTTACATTCTCATAATGACTTATGGTGTTGACTATCTTTATGTGTGCCTACTAGCTATCCTTTTAATATGCTGTTGGGTTCAGTTTGCTAACATTTTCTCATGGTATTTTTCTGCATCTATATTCATGAAAGATATTTATCTGCTGCTTTCTTGTAATACCTTTTTCTGGCTTTGGTATCAGATATTTCTGGCTTAAAGAATGAATTGTGAAGTGTTCATCCCTCTATATTTTTGAAAAGTGTTTGTGTAGGATTGATAATATTCTCTCTTTAGGTATTTGATGGAATTCATGGTTGAAATCGTTTGGGTCTTGGCTTTTCTTTGTGGAAAAACTTTTAATTACCAATTCTATTTCTTACTTCTTATGGTGGGTGCGTGTATATTATCTGTTTCTTCTCTAGTCATTTTGGGGATTAATGTCTTTCTATGGCATTGTTCATTTCGTCAAAGTTGTTTAATCTGTTGGTTTTTAGTTGTTCATAATATTCTCTTATATTTTAATTTCTGTATAGTCAGTATCAATATCCCTTCTTTTATTCCCAATTTTGATGATTTGTGGTTCCTCTTTCTCTCTCTCTCGACCAGTTTAGCTAAAGATTTTACAATATTATGATCTTAAAAAAAAAAAACCTTTTTTTTGGTTTTCTCTATTGTTTTTCTCTATTTTATTATTTTCTGCTCTGATTTTTATTATTCTCTCCCTTCTGCTTATTTTTGTATTTAATTTGTTCTTTTTTTCTGGTTTCTTAGCAAGGAAGTATAAACTATTGAGTTACAATTTTTTCTCTTTTCTAAAATAGGTATTTAAAACGATAAATTTCTCTCTGAGCATTGATTTACCTCCCTCTCATTACTTTTGATATACTGTAGTATGTTGTTTCTGTTTTCATTCAGTTCAAAATACTTTCTAACTTCCCTTGTGATTTCTTTTTTAAACCATCTGTTATTTAATTTCCAAATATTTGGAGATTTTTTAAAGGTAATTTTTGTTGTCATTTTCTAATTGTATTCCATTTTTATAGTAGCTCATACATTAAATGATTTGTAATACTTTAAAACATGTGAAGATTTGTTTTATGTCCTATAGTATTTGGACTACTCTGGTGAATGTTCTATGTGTACTTAAAAGAGAGACTATTTTGCTGTTTTTGGGAGGAGCATTTTGTAAATATCAATTAAGTCAAGTTGGTTGAAATTCAAGTCTTTATCCATAATGACTTTCCATGTTGTTGTTACTTCAATTATTGAGAAGGAGATATTGAAGTCTTTGACAGCAATTGCTGAAATATCTATTTATCTTTTAGTTTTGTTTTGCTACATGTATTATGGTACTCCTTTTAAGGTGCATATACATTTATAATTATTATACTATAAATCTTCACTTAAAGTTGTCCATATGTTCTTGGAAATTGTAATTTTAAATGAAATTGTGTACAGCAGGTCCTCCAACTTATGTTGTTTCATTTAACATTATTTCTTTATAACACTGATGAAAAAAATTGGTTTGTTACATGTCATTTTGCTCAAAGTTATAGTTTCCAAAAACCTGTCAATGATGCTAAGTGAGGACAGACTGTATCTTCCTGATATATTGACCCTTTTGCTATTATGAAATGTTCCTTTTTTTCTGCAGATTGATTATCCCTTATTTGAAATGCATGGCACCAGAAGTTGTTTCAGATTTCAGATTTTTCAGATTTGGAATAATTGCATCTACATCATGAGATATCTTGAGGATGGGACCCAAATCTCAACACAAAATTCATTTAAATTTATTTATGTTTCGCATATACCTCATACACATAGCCTGAAGGTAATTTCACACAATTTAAAAATAATTTTGTACAAAAGGTTATGTTAAGTACTTATGTGTAAAATTTTCCACTGTGGCATCATGTTGGCACTCAAAAAATTATAAATTTTAGAGCATGTCAAATTTTATATTTTCAGATTAGGTGTGATCAGTCTGCAGTAATATTTCTTTTCTCAAATGTATATTTTTGCCACTCCAGTTATTTAATAAGTAAATATTTAAACTGTAAAGTTTACATAATATATTCTTTACAATTCCTCTATGTTCAATCTATCTGTGTCTTTGAATCTGAACTGTTTCTCTTGTAAGTGGCACATAGGTAGCTAATGCTTTTTTGATCAAATCTGATAATCTCTACCTTTTGATTAGTGTGTTTAGACCATTAATATTTAATATATTTACTCACCTGTTTGGCATTTTGTCTATCTCTTATTTGTTTTCTATATGTCTCTTGTCATTTTTGTTTCTCTGTTCCACCTTTTGTGTTGACAAATATTCTTAGCATCCTATTTTAATTTTTCTGTTGATTTTTAAAACATATTTCTGAGTATTTTTTTGGTGATTGCCATAGAGATTACAATATGCATTCTAACTTATCACGTTCTACCCAAGTGGCCTAATTTCAATTAAATATAGCAACTTAACTCCATTACATACAGCACTTTTCCTCTCTATTCACTGTCTTTTTGCAATTATTTTCAGATATATTATATATAAGTATGTTATAAACTCCAAATAGAGTTTTAACTGTTATAACTATTTCTTGATAAAGTATATGTCTTTAAAAAAATTATAAGAAGAAAAGAGAAAATATTTTATGCATTTCATATTTCCTCACACTTTTACCATTTTCTGGCCTTCATTTCTCCCTATGGAATCTTGTTACCATCTGGTGTCATTTCTTTTCAGCCAGAGATACTACTATTAGCATCTTGTAAGACAGGTCTCACAGCATTTATTTCTTTCAGTCTTTGTTTAAATGAGAATGTTATTTTTTGTCTTCATTTTGAAGTTGCTGGATGTAGTGTTCTTTGTTGACTATAATTTTCTTTCAGTACTTAGAATATTTCATTTCACCTCTTTTTGGCTTCAATTATTTCTGTTGAGCAGTTACCATTTTTCGGTTAGTTTTGGTCAACTGGAAAATTAATATGAGAAAGTATTGTTTAAAAAAATTCTGTATACAGTCTTCTTAGCATTATCCAAAAATATTATCATTAAATAAGTGATATTATGTCACTGGAATTCACCATCAATGCATGCTATATAGACACCAAATTATTCAAAGACAGTTTTTTTTAAAGCAATTATTTTGTACAATGTGCTTGCATATGATTTTTTTTTAACTTTTAGGTTTGTGAACACATTTGTTATGTGTGTAAAGTCGTATTATGGGGGGCTGTGGTATAAATTATTTCATCACCTAGGCATTACGCAAGTACCCAATAGTTGTTTTTCCTGCTCTTCTCCCTCCTCCCATCTTCCAGTCTCAATTACAACCCAGTGTCTGTTGTTCCACTTTTTGCATTCATGAATTCTCACCATTTAGCTCCCACTTATAAGTGAGAACATGCACTATTTGTTTTTCTCTTCCTATGTTAGTTTGCTATGGATAGTAGCCTCCAGCTCCATCCATTTTTCCATAAAAGACATGGTATCATTCTTTGTTGATGGCTGCATAGTATTCCATGGTGTGTCTGTACCACATTTTCTTTATCCAATTTGTCACTGATGGGCATTTTAGGTTGATTCATGTCTTTCCTAATGTGAATAGGGCTGCAATGAACATTTGTGTGCATGTGACTTTATGGTAGAATGATTTATACTTTTCTGGCAATAATGGAATTGCTGGGTGGAATATGTCGTTCAGCCTTTAACTCTTTGAAAGATTTCATGCTGTTTTCCACAATGGTTGCAGTAATTTACACTCCCATCAACAGTGTATAAGTGTTCCCTTTTCTTTGCAACCTCTCCAGCATCTGTTATATTTTGATTTTTTAATAATAGCCATTCTAGCTGGTATGAGATGGTATCTTATTTTGGTTGTTTTGATTTGCATTTCTCTAATGATCAGTAATATTAAGCTTTTTTTCATATGCTTGTTGGCCACATGCATGTCTTCTTTTGAAAAGTGTCTGTTCATGTTCTTTGCCCACCTTTTGATGAGTTGGTTTGTTTTTCTCTTGTAAATTTGTTTAAGTTTCTTATAGATGCTAGATATTAGACATTTGTCAGATGCATAGTTTGCAAATAATTTCTCCCATTCTGTAGTTGATAGTTTCTTTGGTGGCACAGAAGCTCTTAAGTTTAATTAGATCCCACTGGTCAATTTTTGCTTTTGTTGTGTTTGCTTTTGGTGTCTTTGTCATGAAATCTTTGCCCATTCCTATGTCCAGGATGATATTGCCTAGGTTGCCTTCCAGGATGTTTATAGTTTTTGGTTTTAGATATAAGTCTTTAATTCATCTTGAGTTAATTTTTGTATATGGTGTAAAGAAGACTTCCAATTTCAATCTTCTGCATATGGCTAGCCAGTTATCCCAGCACCATTTATTGAATAGGGAGTCTTTTTCCCATTGCTTGTTTTTGTCAGCTTTGCTGAAGATTAGATGGCTCTAGGTGTGTGGCCTTATTTCTGGGCTCTCTATTCTGTTCCACTGGTCTATGTGCCTGTCTTTGTACCAGTGGCAAGCTGTTCTTGTTACTGTCATCCTGTAGTATGGTTTGAAGTCAGATAACATGATGCCTCCAGGTTTGCTCCTTTTGCTTCATATTGCCTTGGCTATTTGGGGTCTATTTTCCTTCCATATGAATTTTAAAATAGTTTTTCTTGTTCTGTGAATAATGTTGTTGGTAGGTTGATAGGAATAGCATTGAATATGAAAATTGATTTGGTCAGTATAGCCATTTTAATGATATTGATTCCTCCTATTTGTGAGCATGGGATGTTGTCTATTCATTTGTGTCTTCTTTGATTTCTTATTTCTTTGAGTGCTGCTTTTTAATTCTCAATGTAGAGATCTTTGACCTTCCTGATTAGCTGTATTCCCAGGTATTTTGTTCTTTTTGTGGCAGCTGTGAATGGGATTGTCTTCCTGCTTTCACTCTTGGATTGGCTGTTAGTGGTGTATAGGAATGCTAGTGATTTTTGTGCATTGATTTTGTATCCTGAAACTCTCCTGAAGTTGGTTCCTGACTAAAGCAGCTTTTGGGCTTAGACTATGGCATTTTCTAGATCCCTGGAATCATATTGTCTGCAAACAATATAGTTTGACTTCTTCTCTTCCTATTTAGATGTCTTTTATTTCTTTGTCTTGCCTGATGAGCAGTGACCTATTAATCATGTATTGATATATTGTTTTCTGTATGTGATAAGTTGCTTTTTTTGTACTGCTTTTAATATTTTATTTCCTTCTCTAGGTTTGAACAGTTTCAATATGATGATGATATGTCTAGGTGTGGATCTCTTTGTGCTTTTTAAAATTGGACATCATTGAGCTTCTTGAATCTATGTACTAACATTTTAAAATAAAATTTGGGAAGTCCCTGTTTATTATTTCTTCAAATATTTTTACTACACTTTTTCTCTCTCTCCTGTCCTTCTGGGAATCCCACTACAAATATTTGGTATGCTGGGTGTTGTCCCTCTGGTCTCTGAGGCTCTGTTAAATTTTCTTCAATCTTTTCTTTCTCTATTCTTCAGGGTAGATAATTTCTAATCATCCATCATCAAGTTTACTAATTTTTTTCTTATTTTATGTCAACTTTGGAAATTTCATGTTGTTTCTTTTAAAAATAATTTTAATTTTTTCATTGAAATTTATTACTTCAGAATTATTGTCATGATATCTTCCTTTAAATCTTTAAACAGGGATTCCTTTAATCCTTCGAATATATTTATTATAGGTGTTATGACAACTCTGCCAAATCAAACATCTGGGTTCACTGAGTTTGTTTCTTTCAACTACTTTTTTCCCCCTGCATATGGGTCACATTTTCTTGTTTCTTTGCATGTCTTATTTTTCTTTGTTTGAAGTTAGACATTTTGGGTAATATATTTAAGAAATTCTGGATTCTGTTTTTCTTCTTAAGAATTTTTGTTGCTTTTTGTTTGTTTCAATTTTCTGAACTTAAAATGGCTTCTAGCATTTACTGATGGATCTTTGTGTAGGTTGTTGAGTGCATTCAAAATTTAGACTTTTTCTAGTTTATTCTTACTTCTCTTTTCACCAGGCATTCCCAAATCTTTCTTGCATATATGCACATGTACAGTCTTTCTTTCAACGAAGGACTATGGAGAGCTTAAGCTTTCTTAGGTCTTTCCTTTGTGTTCACACAGACTCCAAATCATCCAAGAATGTGTGGTGAGATTTTTTTTTTGGGGGGGGCGTTTCTTCTTCATTTATGTATCACCTTATCTAGAGTTGTATGCGGAAATTACCTTGTCTATGTATAGTTCTCTTATTTCCAGGATCTCCTTGTTAAATTTCAGGCTAGTATTTGGTTCTGCCATCTTCCATAAGAGCAATCACAACTCAGAATAGCAGGGCTGTATGCTTTTCCTCGTTCATTTCTACCAATTTTACCATTTTTACTAATAGTCCAGTTAGAAATGGATTTTTTGGCCTCAGTTCAAAAATAAGCCAGCCCCATCCAGCAGTGAAGTTGCTAGTTTTGATAGCCATCCTATCACATGAACTGTCAGAAGGGAATGGGACTAACAGATTCCCATTCTTCTTAGCTGATGGTCTACAGTTTTCCATACATAAATACTTCTTAAATTGTTTTTAATCTTGCTTGATGTTCAGAGCTCTTAGATGACTGTTCTTAACAATTTTGTTTAGTTTTACAGTTTTGTTTTTGAGACAGGATTTGCTGACTTCTTTACCGTCACTTAAAGATCTGCCCACCTGACTTGTTTTTAAAGAGTAATAAACTGCAAAAGCCCTGACTTAATTTAACTGGAAATTACTAAATTAAGTATGGTTGATTAGAGATGGCCACAGATTTTTTATACTTCACCTATCAAAAGGTGGTGTCTGTGTCCCTCTTCCCTTTCCCCTCTTCCCTTAGATTTAGGAGGCTCAGTGAAAACTTTGACTTACAGAATACAGCAAATTAACTCTTAGCCAATTTCTGGTCCAGGACTTACAAGATTGATAGCTTTTACTTTCTTTCACTTTTTAAATTGAAAAATGGCTACTATGCTGTGAGGTGGAAGCAACTGTGGAAAATCCTTGTGGAAAGGCATGAGATACCTCGTGGTATCTAAGGTACCAAGACATCTGGTCAATAGCCTCAGCTGAGCACCACCTGGCCAGCCATGTAAGTAAGCCATGTTGGCAGTGCATCTTCCAGACCTGGTTGAGCTACCACAATTAATTTAGTCTGTAGCAGAGATGAGACTTTCCTGCCTAAATTGTAAATCTGTGAGCAAAATAAATGATGATTGTTATTTTAAATCACTAAGTGTCTGGGTGGTTTGTTACATAGCCATAAATAACTGGAACATTAATTTTCTGCCTTCTTGAGGAATGGGAGTTGGGGATTAAAGCTAAGAACAGTTATTATAAAATCCATTTATCATGTACCTAGCAAGTAAGATTTTCATAGCCACAAAATTGAATTGCAAAAACATAACTTAAAAAAAGAAAGTTGTTGTACATAAAGCTTGTTATCTTTTGTAGAAGGTGACTATGATACTGAGGAATGAAGAGGTTTATCCAGGGCATTGTGGAGTAAAATGGGAAGGACATAATGAGAGAGGAAGGAGAGGAAAACAATCAGGTATTTGTCCCAGTTTTGCTTGCCTGGTTTAGCTTAGTGACAGGAATAGTAGCTCTGAACACAGGGGTGAGAATTCTTGCTCTGCCATTAGTTTGATACCCTATGAGGAGGGCTCTGGATGGAACATTTCACAGTAGCACTGGGGCTTAACTAGCAGAGTTAGGAGGCAAGTGATAATAAAAGGCATACTAAAGGAGAAAAGGAGGCTCTAGTTTTCATTTAAATGTCACCTCCTTTTTTTCTGCATGGCCTGACCACTGAGTCGAGAATCAGTAGGTCTCCTTCTAGTGCACAGCAAGAAAATACCAGAGGAGAACTACGAGTGGCCCACCTAGGCCGAAGACATGATGAAAAATACGGTAAAGTTTCAGCAGGCTGAGAGAGCCCTGGAGACTGTGGTATCCAGAAAGTTGCCTCTGGGCTATGACCAAGCTGAGAGGGAGAGACACCATGAGTGGCTCTTGCTCAAGAAGTCACAGGAAAATTCATATATGGGGCCAGCAACATTTCAAAGGTCTTAAGTACTGAATGGCAAGCACAGGGAAAAGCCAGGGGATTCAAAATCCTCCATACTATGAGGTCCTGTAAGCCACTTGTCCACGTACCTTGCCCGTACCCCTGTAAGCCACTTGCCCATTATAATAATGACTTAAACCATTATGTAGTTGACCAAATGTAATTTATACCTTCTATTTTAGAAAGGACACAAAGAGGGAGAGTTCAGAAATAAGAGAATTTGGGTAATTAACCCAGTAGTTGAGCACAACTCAGGTGTTTAAACTATTAAATTAAGTTGTCAACTACTTTGGATTTTGGTAAATTTCCCATCACATTATCAAGCAGGAGGAAGCTTACATAGAAGACCAGAACATTTAAAGATGAAAATATAGAACATACATTTTCATTGCATATCTCAGTTATAATAGGGGCATATTTAAGGCCCTACATGTATGTGGAAAAATGATCTAACTGAAAATTTAACAGTATTTTATATTCTCCTAGAGGTATTTCATGAAAAATTAAGTATGGCAAGTATTTTCCTTCACATATTCTTTTCTCAACCACAGTTACCACTCCATAAAATCAAGCCTCAATAGATTGAAGACATAGATCACTTTACTTAGGAAAAGATTAATAGGGCTTTGTCATACTGAGAGGCAGTAAAATGTAGTAGCTAAGAGTATAAGCTCTGAGGCTAGCATGCATCAGTTAGAATTCTGGCTCTGTCACTTATTGATTAAATGTCACTTGACCTCTCTGTGTCTCAGTATTCCTCATCTGCAAAATGGATACAATAAAAGTAGGTCTTAATGTTGTGATTATTAAACAAGTTAAAACATTTGAAGTGCCACATATAGTAAGCACTATAATTAAGCTTTGTTGTTACTATTATTTGTTGATTGATTTATTTAAAAATCTGGGCTCATTGAAATTGCATCTTGGCTTTTCCAGTTCTGAAAGATGATGGAAAGAGCTGAATAAGAAGAACATGACCAACTTGTGAGAGAGTCCCTGAGACTGAGGAGAGAAGAGGGTAGGGAACATGTAAGTGGTAGCCTGTTTATTTCTCCTTGGTACTGCCAGTTTGATGGCAGGACACTGATGTGAATGGAGCAATGGCCTGGGGTCAAATGCTTTGGGACCTAGGCAAAGGTTCTTGTGTCAAGATGTCTATGGTGAGAGCAGAGACTGTGAGCAGTGGAGCTACCTGCACAGCCCTAGATTATAATGGCTTAAATTGGAGAGACTGATATAGGAGCCTTTCAAACATGAGCTGTTTTCTGTTATCCAGGCTGCAGATCTTAGAGCTAGATATAATTTGATTTTATGAATAAGAATATTTAGTTTTTTAAACTTAATATCCATGAGAAAATTAATAACCATTGCTTATAATGACTTAAACCATAATGTAGTTGACAAAATTTAATGATGCTTTTAAGAGACCATTGAACTGTGTTCTATATACTCCTACTTTTAGGCAGATCTGTTAAATATTGTTAATCAATGTTTTCTTCAAAATAGTTGATAATATAGGTTAAAATATACCGTGGATGGGTGCCGTGGCTCACGCCTGTAATTCCAGCACTTTGGGAGGTTGAGGTGGGCGGATAACGAGGTCAGGAGATTGAGACCATCCTGGCCAACATGGTGAAACCCCGTCTCTACAAAAAATACAGAAAAATTAGCTGGGTTTGGTGGCACACGCCTGTAGTCACAGCTACTCGGGAAGCTGAGGCAGGAGAACTGCTTGAACCCAGGAGGCATAGGTTGCAGTGAGCCAAGATTGTGCCACTGCACTATAGCCTGGGCAACAGTGTAAGACTGTCTCAAAAAAAGAAAACAAAAAACAAACAACAACAAAAAACCATACTGTGACTGAATATTCTCTTAAAATCAGTTCAGAAGGAAAAAGAAAGAATAAATATTTCCCTCCTTAAGACTGTAAGTGCAGCCCCTGTGCTAAATCTCCAGAAGATGTCTGAGTCTGAAACTAAAATGACATCTGTGAAGTTGAATAAAACATCTAACTCAAGAGCTACAGAAAAAATATCATGAGGCAGGAAAAATTCATGTAAATTTGCAAATTCTTAGTGCTAATAGTCTATACTATTGGAAAAGTTTCAATCACATGCACATTATACTGCCCTATGCTTTCATTTCCTGGCTGGGAGTGGATTCTCATCAAACTAAGTCATATGGGGAACACAGTCCCAGGGAATACAAATCCCTATCCTTATAGAAGAAATTTCTTCTTAACGTGAGAAAAAAATATAAGAGAAACAGATTGAGTAAGACATGCTGCCAGAGGACATTGGGAACACTATGATAACAAGCTAATACTTACTCTATTAAACTCTAAGAAAATAGTTTACATCTCTTGAAAGATAGAGGAAAAGCCACTAGTGTCTGGAATGAATAAACAGCCATTTTTAAGTTAATGAAAGTATAAACTCAACCATTACATTAGTTATGTTGACAATAGACATTTGCAATTACATGATAAGTTGTAAATCTCAATTATAGACACACACACACACACACACACACCATACACAAGTGAAAGTTCTTAGGAACTTGGTAACAGTCATGGTGTCAGCAGTCATTCACTAGGAACCTAAAGTAAGGATGCTCAAAGTGCTCTTATGAGCCCAGTTTGCACAGAGTAATTGTGATATTTTTAAAAGGAAAAATAGAATCCATGTAGGAATGAATGAGGGCTATTACAGCATTTCTATCAAAGATCAATACTAACTGATGATCAACAGGATAAAGTTTAGTAGGGAAATGTAATGTCACAGAACTTCAGACTGGGTTTTACTCTCATGAACATCAAAAAGAGTTTTGTTTGCATTGCACAATTGGGCATCTAAGCGCAATGCTCATACAAATCAAAACTTTGAAAAGAATTATCTGCATTAAGAAAGACATCTTTATATCCACTTTGTATAAATTAACCTCATATAAAGTTATATAAAATTTGGGATAAACTGTCTCATTCTATTTCAGCATAAAACTAGATGAGAGATAATTATTAATGAATTAAGTTTGGTGAGAAAGGGGTCAAATGGTTTTATATAAAATGGTAAACAGGCAAATTATTGATAATATCATACTGTTTATATAATTCTTTATATGTACACTTGTTTTTGTGGGCCATGAAATTAATGTATAGTATCTACAAATTCATATTCAGTTATACTAATAAATAATTTTTTTTTGAAATGTGAAAGTAAGTAGAATCCTGTCATTGATATATTTTTATTTGTTTGGTTCAAAAAAGGCTTTGGCCTATAATCTGGATGCCTCTAACTACATGTTGAAAGGTATAGTTAGTGCCTAGAAGAAAACAAATAGTCTGATATAAACCTAAATATTGAAAATTTCAGTGAATATTATAACAATAAACACTACTACAAAGAAATGTTCAATACAATATACTGTTTTTTTGTCTTAAAAGTTGATATGAGAACAATGTTTAGTTACCTTGTTTACAGCAAATTCTGCACAATATGCTATGTTTGTCTCTGAAGGAAATTTGTGTATATATGTTATTTTGGGAAGGAGTAGCAAAGAGAAATGGATATATTTTTACTGATTTTTTTTTCTATTATTAAGTAATTTTGGGGTAAACCTGCTTTCATCGATTAAATTAAAATATACTTATGCAAACGTCACTCTTCTGCATAAAACTATCCTTAGGCATACCTCTTCATACTTCTCGGTTACCCCCAGACACACAAACTTCTGCCTAAGTAAAGGAAATAAGGAGTTTGATGGTCTGCGTAAACTTTGAAAGTGGCAGTATATGATTTTTTTCCCAGCTGTGGAATATGAGAATTACCAAAATTGAGCTAGAGAGTTATTTTCTCCTTATATTTTTTCTTGGCCTTGGAAACTTGGAGAAGTGAGTCATCCTTATAAGACAATGAGGAAAGGACGTGATAAAATGTAAAAACAAAAAAACCCTCAGAGTCTAGAATTCTTTCTTCTACCACAGCTACCTCCTTGGGAGAAGGAAAACTTACATTCTGGCTGCATTTGTCAAGAGTGGCTCCATATTGAAGAAGTAGCTAATCAATGCAATGAAAGCATGAATTGCCAACAGTCTTGTTTCCTTGTCCAAGCGGTACTCTGGGTTCAATTCTCTTCACTATAGAAGGAAGCAGGAAAGTGGTTCCTTTCTTCTGCTGCTTCTCCTATCTCCTCATCTTGCAAGTAGCCTGGTGCAGAAAAATAAACAGCAGGAATAATTAGCTGCCTTATATAGTAACCAGTCTCCAATTTTTTCTTTATTTACAGAATTCTAAATCTTACTGAATTATTTTTGCATAATTGGCCACCCTATAAGAGGACTACATTCTCCAGCCTCCCTTGCAGCTAGATGTGGCTACATAACCAAGTTTTGAACTTTGGGATTTGAACAGAAGAGATGAGTATAACTTCTGGGTCACATAGTTAAGGGAAATAATTGTGTCCTCTGTGGTGATTTTCCCTCTTTATCCTGATGAGAACAAAGGCATGATGGCAAGATCTGAAACAATGGATTTGGACCAGCAAATGTAAGTCATGCATTAAAGATGGCAGAGCAACAAGTTAGGAGAGTCCTGGGTTCCTGATAGTTGTCAGATCTCCTTCCTTGTCTCAGAATGCAATGTTCAAACTTTTCATGGGGGAGAAATAAACTTCTAACTTACCTAATGCACTGCTATATTGGATCTCTCTGTTACAGCAGTGGAAATTTGATATCACCCAAACTTATAAACAGAAGAATCAGAGCTTCTCAAACTTTAACGGACACAAGAATCACCTAGGGATCATGTTAAAATGCTGATTCTGATTCAGTAGACGTGATGAATACATTTTATGTATCAGCTTGGCTAAGCTATTGTGCTGTTTTTGTTGGTCAAACATTAGTCTGGATGTTGCTATGAAGGATTATAGAAGTGACTAACATAATAAGTTGGCTTTAATAAGGGAGTTTACCATCAGTGATGTGGATGGACCATTAATGGACCGTGATGCACTGCCAATTGAATACCTGAAAAGCAAAAAGCAAAATTTCCCAGAGAAGACAGATTCCTTTGTCAATACTGCTACAGAGAAATCCTGCCTGAATTCCTAGCCTGCTGGCCTTTCCTGTAAATTTCAGGGCTGCCAGCTCCCACAATTGCATGCATCAATTCCTCAAAATAAGTATCATCACATACATACACACACACGCAAACACACACATACACTATATGTATGTCTATATACATGTATATGTACACACATAGACATATATACATACATTTTATTGATTTTGTTTCTTTGGAACCCTCATTAGTACAGTAGGTATAAAGCAAGTCCTGCCGGGCATGGTGGCTCACGCCTATAATCCCAGCACTTTGGGAGGCTGAGGCAGGTGGATCATGAGGTCAAGAGATCGAGACCATCCTGGCCAACATGGTGAAACCCCATCTCTACTAAAACATACAAAAATTAGCTGGGCGTGGTGGCGTGCGCCTGTAGTCCCAGCTACTAGGGAGGCTGAGGCAGGTGAATTGCTTGAACCCAGGAGGCGGAGATTGCAGTGAGCTGAGTTTGTGCCACTGTACTCCAGCCTGGCACCTGGCAATAGAGCAACACTCTTTCAAAAAAAAAAAAAAAAAAAGAGCAAGACTGTCTAAAAATAATAATAAATAAAATAAAATAAAGCAAGTCCTGAGAGTTTCCATTTTTAATTATTTCCCAATGCTGCTGTTCTTAGCACTATGCTTTGCATAGCAAGATTCTAGAAAACTGGTTTTCAGGAAGCATGTGTTTTAGTCTAGACTTTGACAGAAATTTGCTGTGAAACCTCAGGAATGCAATCCAGTATGTGGCTCTCATTTCCTCATCTATGAGATGAGAATGTTGGATTATATAATCCTTGTGACCCCCTGAGGCTCTAATACATGGTAACTCTGTGATCTTGACCCTCTCGCCAAGAGGCCCAGGTGGGAAGGCAACATGGGGATAGAGCTTGTGGCAGGGCAGCCCCCAGAGCTGTATCTAGGTGTGTGAACATCATGCATGGCTTCCTGGTGCTGTGGCACTGATTTCCTGTGCTGTTACACCTGTTGGACATTTATAAGTTATATGGGTGGCCATTGAGCTGGTGACATCTTACATCCAGCCACTTGATGCCTGAGAAAAGAGACTCAATTATAACATGTTAGATCTGGAAGACAAATCTGAGAGCTTGATTTTCTTTCTTCCCCAGGAAACTCATTTCCCAGCACAAAGGACAGAGCAGATCCAATGACATGAAACAACCTCTTTGTGTCATTACTTTACATATTACACATATGTGTGTTATAATGAGTGTAGAATAATCTTACATATTGGAGAAATATGTCAGTGAACCTACTTGTTTACTTCCCAAATCTGGAGTAGGATTTGGAAAATTTTAATAATAGCATTACTATTTTATTTATTCTTTAAGAACAATAACAAAGAGCCTTCAGATTACAATCTGTCAAAGTTGTGCTTCTGTTTGAAAGCTTTCATGTGCTGTAAACAAGGCCGTGCTGTAGAATACACGTATTCCTTCTGACAGTATGATCCGTACCTATTTTTCAGCTTTACTTTCTAAAATCCTAAATTGAAAAAGAGCTTTGTTGTTATCCTTTGGCACCACAACCAAAATGGAGCTGTAATCATTCTTGAATGGTGAGAATCTGTTTTCATTTATAATATGGAACATTTAGTCTTAAAACCAATACAAATACATTCAAATGTACAATATAGTCCAGTAGCCACACAGACAATCTTTACTTAAGGGTTGTGTTTCCTTCACTCTCCTATTGTCTTAAAGCCCAATCATAATATGGCTTGGAAAATGGGTTCATTGCATTGTACATATGCTAATAGATTGTTTACTGATGATGCTTTGACTGGGCTTATATTGATACAATAGCAAAGGCTACTCTAGGAACATATCTGCTCTGGGAACATATATCTATTCATTCAAAGTAAGATTGTATATGTATATATTCCATGTATCTGGGATAGATAGATTTCTTAACTTTTACCTGAAATGCTGCAGGAGGTTTGTGTTCATTTCAGTGTGACTACATGTATGTAAGTGTGCTTTTGCTATGTGTGTGTGCATGTGCATGTGTGGTATGTACACATGTGTTAAGATTGGGAATGGAAAGAAAAGAGTCAGTTTCTCTTTCTTGGCATGTGAATTTGAATGTAACCAAGAACTTCAAATTATTTTCTTATTTTCTTAGTGTCAAGCACTTTCTCTGCCTCCCTCCCTTAAAAAATTGCCTTAGGAGAGTCTTCTAATAGATGGTACTCTTTTTTATGCCTAAAGGACATGGTTGCTAAAAACGTAAAAAAAAAAAAAAAGGCTAGAAAGCAGCAAAGGCATGGAAGACATTTGACCAGAAATAGGAACCTATTGCTGCCTTGGGTGGAAGTATTCTTTCTCAACATTTGGGGTTGAGGACAGAAAAAGAAATGAGGATATGAGAAAAAAATAAAGAAAAAAAAATCTCTGAGTGGACAAAACTAACACTTTACTTTATTTAAGCTCATTCATTTCTATTTTAAATTGTCCCTGGAAAGGAAAACAGGATGAAAAGCTTAAAAGAGATAGAACCTGGTGTCTGTGTATTCTAGCCTTCACCTACTGTATTAATATAGACCCACTTGCTCTAAAGGAGGTTGACATAACCTTTTATGAACTATCAATGATATATCAGAAACCCTGACATTCTTCATTCTATGAACTACAAAGAGCACCTTTCATAGTGTGACAGAAAAGCACTGTGGCAGTCTGATTTGTGGTTGTTTGGATGTTTGGTTTTTAAAATTATTTCCATTAATTTTATAAAGAGTTAGAGGTTGAGCAACTGTGAAAGAGCAAATACATCTAGTTTATCTTTGTTGCATTTTTCTGGCCTATTTTCATTTGTCAAGGAACGACTATATTCAGGAGCTACTGGAAATTGAAATCAGACTTTGAGAACCTTGGCTTAGCTTGAAATAGCTTATGGTAAAAACATCAGGGTTAGTTGTGTTGTTTTAAACTGGTCAGATAATTGCTAACTGATTTGGACAAGGAATTAGCTTCATTTGATGGAAGAATTTATATTCATCTACTCTTGACTGCCTTATTCCTATCTCTGCGTTAGTCTACTCAGAATGTGGGATCAGCTGCATATCTCTGGCCCTCTATCGAACCCTGACAATATAATGGACCTATTCTGTAGTTAATTCATGGTGTCTGGTATGGCTCCAGCAGTTTAACAGATGGATCTTTAGTCAGTCTCTTCTCAAATTCTTTATTAAATATTCATACAGCCAGATTGAAAATAGGCACAGCTTTGCTCCTGGAGGTATGCGTACAGACCTCTGGACCAGGGAAGATCAACCTGGTCAGTTCAGGGAGGAGAGACAAAATCTTGTCTTCAGAAAGCTTCCAAAGCACATTGAATAATTGCCTTACCCATGGTAGTGAGATCATGAGTACTCCAGCAGCATTCTATATAGTAAACAGAATGTTACCTTGAAAATAGGAAGCTGTTGTTAATGTGGGAAGATAAAGATGTCCACCAGGTTCACTTGTAAATCTGAGTATTTGAAGCCAGGTTGTATCCCACCATGAGAAAATGTGGAAATGAATAATGGCACCTTTTACTTAAGTAGTATATATATACATATATGAGGAGTTGCCAGGAGAAAGTGTTAACGAGAAGAGTTCATAAAAAATGAGTAGATTTGGGGATTTAGAAACACTTAAAATACCATTCATTGGACATGTAGAGGAAGGTGTTAAAATGAAAATGCCAAAGTTGTTCCTGTCTTTTACTAAATTAGGGGGTGGAGGAGGCATGGAAAGGGGTGCTGAGAATATTCCCTTAGGCAGAGAAGAGCCCTAATGCTCTTAGAGGAGGTAACCTCTGCAGGTCAGATGCTGCTTGAAATAAGAGCAAAGGTGATGGTTGTTGGTTTGTAGATCTAGGAAAGACTCTTGCATTCCAAGATGTGCTGTAGTGCTTCTAGAATAAATGCCAAGACCACAACACTCACACTGTCTTTATGCGTTACATAATCATCAGGTTAGAGAAGACTGCAAGCTTTTGGTCCACCTCCTTGCCTTTTGTCAGTTTCCTTTGAAATTGTCCCAAAAGACTTAGAGACCTATCCAGGGAAATGTCATTGTGCCAGATCACAACCACATAGTTGATTTTAGTGCCACAAGATAAATTACTTGCTCCAGCTTTTAAAGGTATTTATTTCAGTGGTTCCAGGAAAATTTTCAAGATCTTTTTATTTAAAATTTCAAAGGACAGTGCTAATTTGGCAGTACACGAAACGATGAATATCATTTTTGTTTGGCTAACTTCTTGAGTTAATCAAGTTCTAACAATAAATGAACTTATGGCAAATACTCTTTGCTATTATAAATACTGGACCTGATGCTTCTCCTTGAGCCAAGAAAGCTAACAGCAATTCTTCCATGCTAAAAGGAATCTTCTTTTGTTTCTAGTTCTGTTGACTTAGCTGTTTGTCATCAAGAATCTGACATGTCCAGGGCCATAGAAAGATTATAAAGAAAAATAGATTCTTGAACAGCCCTTGCATTTGGGAGAGTTGATCATCTAGTAGTACAGGGGGCAGAGGAGAAGAATCATACATGAAAAGTGTTAAGAACATTTTCATAGAAAACTGAGTTTGGTATGGCCGAGGGCATACACATAATGAATGAATGATTAGTAAATCAAGGTTTTTCTTAGATGTGTTTTTATTACTAAAGTACTGTAAATGTGGGCCGAATTTAGTGACTGGCATAAGGTAGGAACAAATGAGTATTTACTGTTGATGATGTGTAAGGTAGGATCCCTGAAAATATTCTCCTCTTGGGGTACAGGGTTCGCAGTCCAGCTCTGGGGCACTGTGGTTCAGAGTAGGTGTTAACTCTGGCTGTTACTATGGAAATGCTTTAAGCAGCTGCAGTGCAAGGTTAAGAGCCTCATTCAAGCACACCTACAGGAAATGTTATACTTTGGGGGAAGGTCTGAGTCAAACATAAGCAATGCAACACTATACCTCAATTGACAGCATACAATTCAGAAGGCCAGGAACAAGGTTGCTCTAGGGACATTTGTAGGTTTTTTGGGGTTGCTTCACTCTAGGGGTGAGAGGGGTGGAGATAGATGCTGCTCTCTCTCTTTGACCCTCAGAGTGGAAATTACAGTAAGACCAGCCGCATCATGTAGCATCAGGACCACCCTTTCCTTCTATTGAATAGGAGCTACCTCTGAGGACTCCTAGCCATATTCATTAATCAGAAGAAATGATTTTTTTTTGATAATCCAACAATAAGGGTGCTATGAAGGACTGATGCTGAGCCTTGTTTGAAGTCTATTCTTCCAGTCTCTTAAAGGAAATCAAATAGCAAATGAAGCTGTATTATATGGCATTTGTGTAATTTCCTGTAAATTCTCAGAGGTGGAAGAAATAAAAATAATCACATCTGCCCACACTTGAGATGTGTAAAAAGATAATGTAAAGATACAGAGCATCTCTTACAGTCTTTAGAAAGAAAAGCAATAGAAACTATGGTCATATTTTGGAATTTGTTCTGGGATTACTTTGGATTTTTATTTGTCTTTTTATAAACATAGCCTCATTATGGAGACAGTTTTTGGACCTGGTTTTGAAACAGAGGTAATATTTGTCTGTTATATAGTAAGAAGACCACTCAACTTTATTGTCCACAAAATCAAAATAATAAAATTTAAAAGGCGTTTTCTTTTCTTGAGCTGTTAAAACTCATAACTTTTTTAAAAAAAGCACATTTTTCATTATTTGTGTTTCAGAGTTCGCCAACTAAGACAGACTGAGCTGGGCCATTACCGTTCTCATCAGTATAGATTTATATGATGCATGCATTGAAATGAACATCTGGACAGTTAGAGAATGCATTTCAATTGAAGGCCCTAGTAGCATATTTTCCCCCCATATTTAGAGCATTCTTTTGGAAAACAACACAAGTAGGAAAACAACACACAGTGAAAGAGAAATATTTTTAAAAGCAAGAATAATTAGAAATAAAATTATTGAGAATTTTTATGGCACACAATAAAGGCATAAGTGGGCTCATAAAGCACCATGCAGAAATAAAACTCACTGACTCTTTGGGCTTTGTCTTGAATCCAGAGAGCCAATGAACTTGAACTCATATGTGACTTCCAAGGCAACTAGCTGTAACCACAGTTACTACTGTCTCCCAGGCCCAAGAGGAGATTTTCAGCCTGGGTAAGTATTTCATAGAGACATTTGAGCCAGGTGCTTTATGTAGTAGGATTGGTGATTCAGTGTGTGGCATTTAACAATGTGAGTCAGAATTAAATGAATGTCTTAGTATTATAGTTGGGGAGTTAATGGAAGGGCCATCTCTTGGATGAGTCATTGAACATAGATCCTGCTCTGAGCCACTTGCTAAAAATTGTGCAATCATTTTCACAAGCAGATAAGATGATAACCTTGATGTTCTGCCCTTTCTAAGTTCAGATGACCAAGCTGCTCATCTCTGCTTCCCCAGAATAGATTTGAGCTTTAAAACCACCTTTCATCTTTATTTATTACTTTTTCCACATGTGTTCTGTGCCCTATTCATTACATGTAAATAATGCAATTATTATATTTTAACTCTTACTGCATTCTATTGAGGTAAACTGCATTTGTTATTTATAGTCTTTCTTTTCTCCAAAAATATTTGAGGCAGCTTATAAAAGGCACAGATATGCTAAAACTATTCAAGCAAGGGCGAATGAATGTGATTATGGGCTATGCTAGGTCAAGAAAGAATTTACAGGCTAAAGATAGCTTCTGAAACTGAGCATCAAATTTAGCTTTGAGCTTCCTGAAAATTATTTTCAACATGCATCATTTTGCCTTTTTAATAAATGTCAATGTCTGCATTTTATTCTGGAATATAAGCTTACGAGGGAGATGCTACTACCATTCAGTGTGGTTTGTCAATCAGATGGCAAGTTTTATTGAGAATGAATCAGAACATAATATGAGACCGAGTAAGTAGGGTGAGATTTCAAAGAAAAGGAGAACCAATCACTTGTTCCTGGCTTCAGTGAGGTAACTGGTCAGTTGAATAAAACCAGTCACACATTTGAGATGTCTCTCACCATGGAACATACAAGCTAATGAATGTTCACAGAATCCTAATTGGGGTATAATTGTGGGAAAAAATTACCCTTAATTAACATATAGTCTGATATTTGAGCAGTTGTGGATGTGAGGCAGGAGGCTAGTTTTCAAAGGGAGACTTTCACTTCTATACCTCGCTGCTGTATGACTGCCCTAGGGCAGCAATCACAGAGACACCGTGGGGCAGTCTCTGTTATGATTAGGATGACTGAGACTTGGTCTAGTTGGATGTTAGTACTAGGCTCTATTTAACCTATCCAATCCTGTAGAATCTTAGAATTAAAGAGGAAAAAAAAAAAAAAAGGAAGGAAGGAGGGAAGAAGGGAGGGGAGGAAAAGGGAAAAGATCTGTTGGTCAATTTCATGGACCTCTTATTATGCCAATGTGAAAATCATTTAACTAAATCTTTTGTGTCATTTAAAATCTTTTCTTAAACCTTTTTAGGGAGTGATAATTACATACATTTTTCCTGTGCTTTAGGAAGTAATTTTTGAAAGTAGACTTAAAAAGTCAGATAGAGATAAATCATTAGGTTTATTGCTGCCAAAACTGGATTGAAGAGTGGCATAAATATATAGCCATACTAGGCTTTCTATAATTTCCCTCAAGCCAGGTGGATTTGATAGGCCCTGCTGAAGGCCTATTTGAGTCTGTGGAGAAGACATACTTACCCAGATTTGCTGCTTTATCTACCTGCTGTGTTTGGGACAGAGGGGGACACAAGTCTTCAGATCTATCTCTAGAAGACAGGCCTGACCCTGATCCACATGTTCCTACAGTGTGGAAGCAGGAGTTCCAGAAGGTGTGGCTTCATAAGAGGGCAAATCCAAAAATAGGGAAAGGGAGTGCCTATACCACATGTGTTCTTACAGACCAATCCCGATTAGTCATGCTTCCAACTAGGATGAGGGGTGAATAAGGTGAGCATGAGACCCAGTGATATGCCACAGGCAGTGGGGTGTTCTCATCTTTGGCTGCCTGGTAGGATTACCTGGGGAGCTAAATACACTACAACACACACACACACACACTCACAGACACACAAACACTCTCTCTCTCTCACACACATGCAAACACACAGAGACACATACGCAAGCATGCATGCACACACACACCATAGCACACACACACCACACACGTGTATGAACAGATACATATACCACATACAAATGCACTCACACAAACACACACACAAACACACTCTTGCCTTGGTTTCAGATGTGTAGCTAGGGTGAAAAACTGAACAGGGAAAGGAAGCTCCCCCCAAACAGAGGACTTCATTAAATTTATAACAATTGGGTTGGTATAGAGTAGATGTTCAGTTAACATTTGTTGAATGAATTACTGCAGAATGTATTGAATATTATCCATAGGTGAGGTTTTCCATATTTAACTGCCACAGTATAAGAAAAATGACATTCCTTTCATCTGTGACATGAGAATTCTTCAGTACAAGATCTCATTTTTGAAAGCATGTGCCTTGTTTGATCTCCTCAGGACTTGATGAGGCTGACAAGTGGTTTCCCATGTTTACATGGAATTACTCTACCTAAAGACGGGGGATCTATGGGAAAGAAAGAAAGAAAGGCAGAAGGTCCAGCAAGAGAAGAAAATGCTTTGTGTTGTAAGATGTGACTTTCCATCCTGGAATCATCCAGATCTTCATTGAGGTCTACAATGCCCAGGAGTACTTCTGTATGAGTAAATTTCTCATGGAAATTAGTAAAAGGGCTAAGTTCTGCATCTGGGGTCAAGGGACTAACATAGCCCTACTTCATAAAGGCAGCTGTGGCTGAAAGTAGGTTGTGTAAGGATCCTGAATGCAACAGTCAGAACCCCTATTGATATGTAACCACAGAATCTATTAACTCTTCTAAAATCACATTTTTCAACAGAGACTGTTGATAATGTAACTGATAGATAATGTAACTATCTACCCTACTCAAAACTAGGCCAATTCCTCAGGGGCCTGGTTAGTATGGCATTGCATCAGCAATGTAATAATAAGGCAATAAAGTTATCAGAATTTCTCTTCCAAAATACTGCATTTTAATCCCTGAAGCATGAATAGAAATTAAATAATACTCAAACTTTTTATCAATTTTTACAAGTTATAATGGATATTCCAATTATTTTGTGTAAGTTACATTACCAATTCTAAAAGTTGCATAAATTTTTAAATTTCTGGAAGGAAGAGTGTCATAATTTGACTTGCAAATATTTTTAGCAAACAAAACAAGCTTTAGAAGTTGACAAAAATGGGTATAGGATGTATACAAATATAAAGTGTTAGCATACTGGGATAGCTAAATCTTCTGTGAAGCTGAGAGATTTGTGCATGCAAGAAAATACCAATTTAGCTGCTATTGTTTGCAAACTTTAAAAATGTGTCTCTTTCCTTCTATCTGTGCTCCCACCAGCTTAGAATGCCTTCATTTTATCCATCCTTCATTATTACAAACAAACTCTCTCTGGTACTCAAACTCAACTATCTCAGTCTTTTAAAATGCTCTTCTATTTAAAAAATGAGGAAAAATTTAAAGTGGATTCTAATGGCTTATTGTAGCTTTTCCTAAGCATAAATCATTCAGATATTGTGTTCTCTGAGTTCTTATATGATTCTGAATGTCCTTTTTATTGCCTTTGAACTTCAGACTTGGTTGGATAAACAATTCATGTGACACATTTTCTCTTTCTCCAGAACTTTGTAGGCTTTAATTTCAAATATTGCTGCGAAGAGGTTTCAGGGGATCCTGATTTTGTCTTCTGGTATGTGACATAGGTTTTCTGGAGGTAGCTTGAAAAAGTCTTTACCTTTGAAGTTCAATAGTAGGCCAAGATAGCTTTCAGTGTTTTATAATAATTTTGCCTGGATTAGCATGTTCTTTTTATTTTTACTTATTTTCCCCATTACTCAGGACAATTTTCTGGTTTTATATTCTTTAATATGTTTTTGGTTTTATGGTTGACTTTATTTTTACAGGAATTCAGTTATTTTAAGTGGGCTTATCTGTCCTGAATGTGGTGACATTGTCATCATTTCCCTCCCTCCCTCCCTGCGTCCCTCCCTCCCTTCCTTCCCTCCTTCCTTCCCTGTATTCCGTTAGAGGTAAACTGCCGCACATTTTATTTAGAACCCCTTCAAAATATTTGAGGCAGCTTATAAAAGACAGATATTCTACAACTATTTGAGCAAGGGCAAATGAATGTGATTATGAGCTTTGAGTGTTTTGTATTTATTTATTTACTCTCTCCTTCTTTTGTATGTTTTTCTTCATTCTCTATGTTGTGATTATAAAAAACAATTTAGAGCAGCAATTTTATCTTTAGCTTTTTCTACTATATTTCTTCTTGCTTAAAATTTATTACTGTGTTTCATAATATTCTTGCTTTGGACATCAATTTTATTTAATGCTCGATGCTCTTATTAAAATATATTTCCATTTTCTTTTTTTAAATTAAAATGATCTTCTTCTTACCTATTTTTACAGCATAATGCAATGCATTTATGGAGCTGTTTTTTTCCTTCCTGTGCTATGCTTTCTTTCATACACGTTTCTTCTTGACTTCTGCATATTTTATGCTATGTTTTACTTACCAGTTATTTATTGATTATTTCCCTCTCTCCTGTCTTTCCATTGTTGACACTCAGATTCTTTTAGCATTGCTTATACTTGATGTGAATTATTTGGTGCAGATAATCTGATTTGTTAATTTTGCTGATAAAATGAAAAATAAGTCTTTTATTTATTTTCCACATGATTGCTATCTACTTTTGTTACTTCATCTTTGAGCTACAGGTTGAGAGTATCGGAGATGACAAAGAGGTAAGCTAAGGCTGTGCTGAACATCTGAAATCATGATTTTCTCTAAGCATTAGGGTTTGCATCTCGTTCTCATTCAGTTTATCCTCAATTCATGGTGAACCCCTGCGAACTTAACTATCCCTATTTCTTCATAATTTCCTCCTTTCCACCCTCCCTCCCAGGAACTATTTTCACTGTTTTTCAGTTAGAAAAAAAAATACAAGAGTACAGTTTCAATTTGCTTCTTCAAAGTTTGGCAGTCAGTGAAAATCATTTGTATATCATCAACTCAGCGTCATTACTTTTAGAATGCTGGTGAAAGTTTAGAAGCCAGTTGTGTTTCCCACACTACTCTATTCTATTCTAGCATCTTTTGTTGCTTCATTTTGGTTTCTTTGCTTGTTAATAAGGTTTTATACTTTCAGTTGTGCACCACTCAAAAAGAGTGCAATACCGAAAAAGTCATTGCTGCTGATCATGATTTATTTTATTCCGAAATTTTGTTTATTTGTGAAGGCATAATGGAAAATGGAAATGATGTGATGTGGCTTCGTTCTTCCATTTTCTGTCTTTAGTCAAACTTTCAACAATCAGATTTTACTTTATTATTTACACACTTATCTAAATATGTATTTATTTTTAACATTTTACTTATGAGCACTTAGACAAGTCCTATGGTTTATTACCTGCTGAATAACGTAATTTTTCTTTTTTATCTCATATTACAGTGTTTAATGTGAGCTACATTTTTATATTCAGGGACTATTGTGTGTGTTCGGTCTTTCTATGTTTCTTCATTTAGCTGAATTTGATCATGGACCCTTTTATTTCTGTTTTAAAAGTCTTACACTCTTTCATTTGCTATTTTCATATGCTGATTTGGTATCCTACTCCATACTCTTATGTTGTAAAGGTTTTTCCATTATCAGTGAAGTAATAGAAATTAAAGTGTTGTATAGAGACAAGAGATGAGGTTTTACTTAATGAAGCAAAAATTATAGCCTAGACTGCACATTGAAAGGCAGAGAGCAGGGGAGAATATTATGGAAAGCTCTAATGGATAAGAGGTATGCTAAGGGTTGATTTACGAAGGAAAAATAAACAAAGTTAAAGTCAGAATGTTTATTTTGAATTAGAGAAAATTGGTGAAATCAATTCTTTTTTATGTGACTCATAAAAAGTATTAGGTCGCCTTGATTTCAGTTTCTTACCTTGTGGTCCCGGTTTGGTTTATACAGCCTCATTGTCAGCACTGGCTCTCTGTAATAAGCATAACCATTACAGGTGGCCATAGTTGGGATCTGAGCTTTTCTATAACACCTTTAGTTCTGCACAGCAAGGACCATGCTCATGAGGGAAAGGGCAGAGGACGGGTGGAGAGGCTGTCTATAAGTAGCAAATATACTTGGAGTTTGGAGAATAATTATTATGGAATTGTGGCATGTAAGTTGCTTGTGCTTCTTCCCTTATTTTTCAGATGCCTCAGATGGTTGAACACAAGTTTTTCCTGTTGCATAGCTGGTTACATTTTCCACTGAGCCTTGTGGCTCTTGTTTTTGAGAAAAAGCACTAGGAAATATGCAAAATCTCCTTGAGTGAATAATCTGAATTGTAGAAAGGAACCACTGACTTCTTTCTCAGCAGTGATTTTCCATCTGAGTGGCTCCTGGGTAGTTAGTGCATAAAGCTATGTTGGTGCTGGCTGGGTGCAAATTGCCTTCATCTGAAGATGCCTGCTTTGTACCATTACCTGCCTACAGCAAAACAGAGCCCCTCCAGTAAAGAAGTCTCTTTAACCAAATATCAAACAAATTAACCTTTTAGTGTGCTCCTAGGAGCCTCTCAAGAGAAGGAACACCTCGGTGACATCACTGATGGCAAAGGTTAGCCTAAAAGTAAAATGAAATCATCTGGCCAGGCAGGCCCCGCGGGAGAATCAAGCCTTGTAATTAGAATGAAGGCTCCTAGGAAACGAAGCCCTGTTGCAGGAAGAGCATTTGCAGAAGCTAATTGGGGTAAGCTTTTGCATCAGTGTCGGTGCAACGCATCACTTACAGCCTTGAAAACAGCTGTAATGGTGTATGATGATTGAGTCATTTCCTAATTTTGGCAACCTAGGCTGAGCATGAATTACATGACGAATGTGCGCCTGAGTTTGTCCTGAGATTTCGAACTCCGGGAAGATTCCTGTACACAGACTGGCTAATATGACGATTGTTTGCTGGGAGTTGCAGGATTGGGAGAGCTCTGTGCAAGCAGAGCCTGAGAGTTTTGCTTTGTTGGCTCTGCCCATTTACCTTCATTCTAACCTCCATTCTTATCTTGTCGTCTGGTGGGTGTCTCCCTGCCTTTACCCTACTTTTTTTTTTTTCAAAGTGTGGAATCTGTAACTGAACCCAGTAATTGTTCTAAATTATTTCTGTGGTGAATTAGCAAAAAAGAAATCTAGTTATTAGGCGAATAAGGTGAGGTCACCATCCTCCTTGCTGTAGTGTCACAAAGCAGATACAAACTGAGATTGGAGGAGTAAAAAGGTGAGCAGAGAAGTAATCTTATCTTGTCTCACATGTGTCTAACTTTATCCCTAGATAATCACCATAAGTTTGATATACATAATGGAGTTCCCTTCTGGCACTTTCAAGGATACACCAACCTGAACACTTTATCTTCCAAGATTTCCTTAGGTTTTATGTGGTTGTCAGTCTTTGACAAGAGTGTCAAGGCAGGTCAGCTCCCAGGACCCACTTTCTGTGTGAAAAAGGCATGATACTTAAACTCTTCGAGCCTCCCATTCCTCATGTGTAAATGAGAAGAGTGGAAGAGCAAGTAAGAGTATGAAACATGGTATGAACTCACGCATGAAGCTTTATGTTGTAAATCTTTGTTGTATGTGGCAAAAATGTTTCCATTATCAGTGAAGTGATAGAAACTACAATGCTGTATAGAGACAAGAGATGAGGTTTTATCTAATAAAGCACAAATGATCTAGACAATACACTAAAAGGCAGAGGGTGGGGGAGAGTATTACGGGAAGACCTAATAGATAAGAGAAACGCTAATGGTTGATTTAAGGAGGAAAAATAAACAAAATTAGGGTCAGAATGTTTATTTTGAATGATATTAGTAAATGAAGAAATTGGTGGAATCAGGCCAGGCGCAGTGGCTCACGCCTGTAATCCCAGCATTTTGGGAGGTCAAGGTGGGTGGATTATGAGGTCAGGAATTCGAGACCAGCCTGGCCAACATGACCAACACCCTGTCTCTACTAAAAATACAAAAATTAGCTGGGTGTGGTGGTGGGTGCCTGTAATCCCAGCTACTTGGGAGGCTGAGGCAGGAGAATCACTTGAACCCAGGAGGCGGAGGTTGCAATGAGCTGAGATTCCACCATTGCACTCCAGCCTGGGCAACAGGGCGAAACTCCATATAAAAAAAAAAAAAAAAAAAAAAGTGGTGGAATGAGGTGGAAGCACATAATTAGCCTCCATAAGCATTAGCTAGTATTTTTGGCCAAAACATAAGGGTGAAGGTATGTGAGAATTGTTTTTATTATGGTAGTCAGAACTCTAAAATAACAGCTAAGATTTTTGAACACTTACTGTATGTCAAGTACTACACAGAGCACATGATGTGGTGATGACGTTAAAAACTCACCCCAACCTACTCTATGCTCATGGCACAGATTAGGAAACGGAAGCGTCTGAGTAACATCATGAAGATACTAACACAATAAATAGTTGTTCGTCAAAGAATCACGGAAAGAAGCACTCGGAGCTGGCTCATCTCAGGGAAATGTGCGTAGCAATAATGAGTCATCCATTTTCAATGCATCACTATAGCTCTCTCAAACCAAAACCCTCCTCTTGAGTTCACATTAAATCTGTTTATTTCTCATATCTGGATTGCTTTTACATTCTGCACCAGCTAATCTCTGGTCCTATTTCAAATCAGAATCTGGATATTATTTACCATCTGCCTCTAAGGGATGCACTTGCCAAGTCCTTTAATTTGCTATAATTGGCAGGTTTTCAGTGTACATAATTTATATCAAAAAAAGCTACCCTGAAAAAGAAGATTAATTAAACCGTTTCTTCTGGGTCCCTAAAAGTGCAGTGGTTTCCAGGAGGATGACTTTAAGGCCTTAAGGTCTTCTGTGTGTATATGCTGTCACAGCTGAGCACATTAAAAATGTATGTTGGGTTGCTCCCTGGTGCCTCTGAGCTGGTCAGAAAGATGTCATCGGCACCTGGGTAACATCACAAATACTCACTGAATTAAACAGCTCACATTTGCATTTGAGTCTTTTGTTCCAAGCTTTGCAGACACTGGAAACTACTAGGCTGCAGTGTAATTTATGGATACCTCTGTGTTGGCAATTCTGTCACTGATATGATAGGAAACACTAGAAAAAAATGCACCCAGATGTACAGAATTCTAAATAGAGTAAGTGAGAGACCGCAACCTGATTCAAACAAGCAGCACATGTGGCTAGGAAATAGACCATTTACAGTTTTGTTTTGTTTTTCCCTTTTTCCCCCTTTTCAGTCATCCGCTAGGCTCATGGTCCAATATGGAAAATGCCCTAGTCTTTGTGGAGGCATTCTGGTCCTTCACAGCTTCTGGATATTGCTTCCTTGTGAGTTTGTTTCTTAATCCGTGCCTATCTAAAGTTGGCAGATTGATTCTTCATTCTAAAAATGGAAACTTCTGTGTTTTCTATCATTTTCTAGAGTGTTTTTTTTTTTTTTTTGAACTACCAGCCTTCAGAGGAATTACAAGGCGTAGTGCAGGAATGAATGTGAAATTGCCACATATTTTCTCTATTTTCCTGGAATTCCTGTCTTCCCATTCTTGGCCAGTTTTTCCACTTACCTTCCACGTCTTAGTTCAAAAGCTGCCATGCTTACCTTGTCTCATCTTGACCTCAGGGTGTCCTCCTCTGTGCTTCAGAAACTATATCTGAAACTTAAAAAATAAGTAAAAAATGTGGACAAGCTCTTTTTGTTGTTTTTTTTGAAAGAAGGCCATCTACAGATTGACTAATATACTTAGGTTACCTCACTGTTTGCTATTAATTACAAATTCCAGACTTTGTAGTGTTCGCTGTTAACTTGTAGCTTTTTACATGGTAGAGCTGCAAATAATTTCTGCCAGGTGGAGCAGGTAACTCCAAAGGTTTATGGTCCCGTTGGACATGAACCACTTTTTTTATCTACCCATCAATCTCATTCTAAGACGATCTCTGTCCAGCTTATAAAACACCTTTTGATCTGGTCATAACATCCTCTTAATTAATGAGTTAAATAAAACATGTTCATATGATGTGATAGTGGGAGTTATAGGTTTGAACTGCAGTAGGGCATAGCACTGTCCACATTCTCCCAGATTGAGTTGTCTCCATTCGCCACTAAATAAAAGCCCTGTGAAGGCAGGGACCTTGCCTTGCATAACTTTGGACACTCAGTACATAGTGCCATGTCTGATGCCTGAGTCACTCAATAAGAATATGTACTATGAATAAATGATTATGCAATTTAATTCTAACTCAATTTGTTTCTGCATCATTGTTCCAGGTCAGTGCAAGGACTCTCTATTTCTCAAAGAACAGCTTCTATTTTAGGAGAACTTAGATGTGGTGTCAGAAATGTTATGGAAGTCTTTTCTATGACTTGATGATTCTATGTAGTGGCCTTAGCCATAATCCTTCTTTATTAGTCTTTTGCTTCGCAGTGTCTTTGGCTTAAGAATAGACAAAATTATTCAATATTCAATATCCACCTAAGCCAGGACACTTTGCAAGGGCAAATAGAAGTTTGAAAGACAGTTTTACTTTTCCTTTACTTTTTTTTTCCAATGTTGCACCTAGTTGTTGTGGCTAGCTGAAAGCATAAGGAAAATCTTTTCCTTTAATTAAGGATACTTTGACCCTTTCAGAGAAAAAAAAATTCTAAATAAAGCAGTTCCATGTCTAAACTGATCTTATCAGCTGCTACTATATGACATTAGACTGTAAGAGTGTTTACCTAAAAACATCAATAAACATGCAATTCACTATTATTTGTGCTGAATTATAAATCTGGAGGATCAAACCAAAATCAAAAGGAGTATACAAATTATATATAAGATTATATATATGTATGTGTACGCATGTGTGTCTTTATATACATAACCTCAAACATCTAAAGGCAATTTCTGTGCATCGCCTTCTTGTCTTTTTCTTTTTCTTATATACACTACTATAATAATAGATTTCCCATTAAAGTACGACTTTAAAAGTCTGCTTTTCATTTTATCTATATTTGAAAATGTACTCAAAGAGTTCTGAATAAGAATAATGTGTAGGATGGTTTTCAGAAACTCATTTGGAAATCATATTATCTAATAGAGAATTAAATATACTTCTAGTGGGTATCCCTCAAAAATTAAGATAACTTCTCATATTTAAGAATATAAAAATAGCCAGATTGTTTAAGCTTAAATTCCATCCACTGTCCTGGGTTTGTCAACAAGCGAAGATTTATGGAAGGCCACAGACATTGGTCTTCAAATTGTTAGGGCTGTGCTCCTGACCAGGACATGGCAAACTTTTTTTGTAAAGGGCTGTAATAAGTATTGATGATTTGGTGGATAACAAATGTCTGTATTTTTAAAACTCTGCCATCTTAGTGTGAAAGCAACCTTAGACAATACATAAAACAATGAACATGGCTATGTTTCAATCAATAATTATTTTATATAAAAACAGGTGTTGAGCCAGATTTGGCCCATGGGTTATAGTTTGCCTACTCTTGCTCCAGACTGTCCTCATAATTGTTTTCCCCAGCTAGTCCGTAAAATTAAAAAGTCACTATTCTTGCATTTATTGTATTTTGCAGAGTTGTGAGAGAAAAAAAAGTCTCTATAAGTTGCTTTGGCCAGTGGAAGATAAGACACAAATTGTATGTCTAGCTTCGTTTACTGAAGAATCTAAATGCTCTTTTGAAAAAAGTAGACATTGAAATGCTTTGAAAATATGTATTTCAAAATAAGTATTGCATGCACGAAAGTGTCACAATATTGAGGACCAGGTATGATGCTAAGAAAGGGAATACACATCTATCTAATGCTCCAAATGTCTCACCAATTCACAAAAGCTTATGGTAAGTTTGTGTAGGATTTTAGGCTGTAAATCTATTCTAGGGCTATGTAATTTTATCCTTTACTTCATGGTAGTAATATCTAAGACATAGAAACTACTCACCTGTTCATTCCAGGCTGGGAGATAACTTGACTGATACTTTCTTCATATTACAAGGGGGGTAAAACTTTCGATCATTTGCTTTAGGACAGACATACTGAAACTTGCCACTGTTCTCTTGCCATTGAAACTCAGTACTAAGCTCATTAATGATGGAGTACATTGGGGATGTCCTTTATGCCAGGGATATTTAATGCATGAATTTGGGTGCACATTTCATGTCCAATTTGTAATGGAAAATTAAACAAACAAATGAACAGAATAAAACACAAACAATCTGGCTGTCCAAAGCCTCTGTCCCTGTCCCAGAAACTGAAATGATGGAAAACTGCCAATGAATATGCTCTGAAATATGGTAGTCTGGACAGGAGAAATACGTAATTTTTTTTCTTACATTGATCCTTTGTTTGGTATTAATCAAAAAGCGTTTACTTGCCAATTTAAAGACCATTTTAATGGAGAGATTCTTTTCATCCCCCTCCCTAAGCTGTTCCCCAAAGTGAAAAAATCCAGGACCTTCAATTAATTTAAATGGTCTTGCCTTTATCCTTATCTCAGCCTTTACCTTTACCCATGGGGCTGCAGCTAAGAATTTGGGACCAACCTCACCATTACAGTCTTTGTTAGTAGTGCAAGGATTGCATGGGCTCCTGGCACCACTAAGAATCTGAGGCCAGTCTTTTCACAGAAATGATACGCTTTTGGCATATGTTTTTACTGCCACTTATTAAATACCATGTACTCATGTTATGGTCACTTTTCATACACTACTATTGATCCAAAGAATTCTGGAAAGTATAAATTATTATTTCCTTTTGATAAATGCACAGCCCAGAGAGATCACATGACTTGACCTAGGCCACATAGGTAGCACATAGTAGATTGGGAATTCAAGCTGAGATCTATCCAATAGGAAGTCCCCTCTCAGAGATATTCACTGTTGTCCTGTATCACTATGCAAATGGAAGACCTGCACAACAAATTATTTAGGGAACATGGAGAAATCCTAATTATCACCTGGATGATATTCTCACAATTAGAGTCTCTGTTCCAGGTTATCACCTCTTCTAGGGGGCTGGCCACAGCCATCAAAAGACATTTATGAAGATATATTCATGTGAACTGGCAAAATCCTCCCAGCACTCTCTCAGTAGCCCAGGATAGTCCAGAAGATTATATGACATTTAAGAGGAGCAAAGAACAACAGACAGTATATGTGGACACAATGTCTGTAAAATAGGAGGGAGGGGAATCCAGTGGTCACACGTGGAGTGTGCTGGGAAGGCATCACTGAGCTAAAAGTCAAGGACGGTATTTCACCCTCTGAGGTTTTAGATCTTCTGCAGCAAAGTCATCTGGAGTGTTTTTGAAAAATGCAAATTTGCTGGCTTTATCCCTCAAGAATCTGATTTCAATAATGTTTGATGGAGGTCCAGGAATCTTTGTAACCGCCATTAAAATTTAAAAACCACTGATTGGGGATAGTTGGACAAATCTGGGAGTTTGTAAAGAAGAAAATTTCCAGAAAGGGGAACTAAAGGGCAATTTATTTTTTATTTATTTATTTTTTGAGACAGAGTCTCTCTCTCTCACCTAGGCTGGAGTGCAGTGGCATGATCTCTCACTGCAACCTCCACCTCCTGGGTTCAAGCAATTCTCCTGCCTCAGCCTCCCGAGTAGCTGGGACTACAGGTGCACACCACCATGCCTGGCTATTTTTTTTTTTTGTATTTTTAGTAGAGACGGGGTTTCACCGTGTCGCCCAAGTTGGTTGTGAACTCCTGAGCTCAGGAAATCCGACCTCCTTGGCCTCCCAAAGTGCTGGGATTAGGTGTGAGCCAATGTGCCTGGCCCTAAAGGGTAATCTCTAAAGATGCAGGCTTCTAAGAATAAATGTGTCAGTGTGTCTCCTGTGTCACAGGAGTGGGCATCTGGGGGACATGTGAAAGACCTTGAGAATTGCTTGTGCTAGAATTGTTGTAAGGTCAGCATAGCATCTTTAAACACGTCCACCATTCTCTTTTATCCGGTTTCTGCTTTCTTTCTCCTTGCAAATTTAATTAACATTCATGGGCAACAATATTAATTTGATCCAACTAAGGTCCTTTTTAAATTATTTAATGATCACAACATGAAATCACACACATTAAGAGGATAGAAGGCATAAATCAATCGGAATTAGGAAAAATTTTGTAATTTAACCAGGTAACATTTCCATGGATGTAAACAAATATATTATAGATAATGAGATGAAGGAATTGGTATGAAATTGAATTTAAAACCTTAATTTAAACAAAGTATGTTCTCTAGTTTATACCCAATCGATACACATGGCATATGAAATTTCATAAAATATGATACAGTACATTGCTTCTTCTATACACCATTCACAATTTTTATAAGCGCAGAATATTATTGGATGATGAATATAATTAAACAGAGCAAAATAATATGAATTAAAGCCATGAAGATTTTTTTTAAATGAAATTACAGGCTTGCTACAGAGCTTGTAGGCATTACTAGTATGCTATCAGAGAAATGTATTATCCCCTGAGGGATAGATTCTTATTATCAGCTATGGATTTTGTGGCCTTTAAATTAGAAAGCGAAATGCTATAATATTTGTCTTTGAAAGCAAAAGAAGGAAACTACTGAAAATTTTAAGCGAACAATTAATGTAAACTTAAAATATAAGGGTGCTTGTGTTTGTACACAGCTTGCTCCCTGGTTAAAGCCAAGATCTACATTGCATGCACAATTGCATGCAAATTGGACTTAATTTACTGCATGCGCTGCCTCTTCAATTAAATAAAATGAGAAGATGATTTTTACTTTAGAAGAGTAAAATTTCAATGTGTTAAAATGTTTTACCTCCAAATTTTTCATAAATAGCTTATACACTCAAGTGCTTATTTGAAAGAGTTCACTTAGCCCGTATATTTTGGGTTGGCATGGAAGGCATGTGCTCTGCCCTCAAGGAGCACACGGATTAACTGGGAACAGGAAATATATTAACATGGCTAAATTTCTAGATTTATCTTCCTAAGACACCTTTTTATATATGTCTTCTTGTTTAACTTCTACCTTCCAACTCATCAGTCTTCAAAGTCTGCATCATTGCATGTGATAGGCACTCCAAATCCTTTTATGAGACGAATTCGCTTCCTAGGTCTGCTGTAAAAAGTGTTACAAACAGAGGGGTGACTTAAGACAAGGGGAATTTATTATCTCACAGTACTTGAAGCTAGTAGTCTGAAATCAAGGTATGGAAGGAGCCATACTCCCTCTGAAATCCATGGGGGAGAATCCTTCTTTACCTCGTCATAGCTTCTGGTGGGTTTTCAACAATCTTTGCCATTCCTTGGCTTGCAGCTGTAGCATTCCAATTGCTGTTTCTGTTGCAACATAGTGTTCTTCCTTCCTGTGTCTGTGTTCAAATCTACCTGTTCTTAACAGGACATCAGTAATATTGGATTAAATGCCCACTCTATTCCAGTATGATCTTATTACTGGAATAAGCTGATTACTTTTGCAATAACCCTATTTCCAAATCAGGTCACATTCTGAGGTATTAGAAGTTAGGATTTCAACATATATGTTTTGGGAATACTGTTCATCACGTGACAGGAAGCATTTAGGTTCTTCTGCTATTTTGCTTGCTCATGCTGTCTTCATTCCTCATTTATTATGGGAGAAAAAACCTGCCAGTTACTGAATTCTTTCTCTGTAGCACTTACTTTACATATGCTAACTAATTAATTCTTGGGAGAACCCTGAAGAGAAGACGTTATTATCCCATTTTACTGGTGAGGGATCTGAGGCTTAGCGAGTTAAAGTGCATTTCTCAAGATTTACTCATCTTGTAGCTCTTAGTTCCAATCTCATTACATCAAGGAAAGCTTCTTGACACCCAGGCAAAATTAGGTTTCTGTAATTCTCATGGCATCTTCTATTTTTCCTTCATAAAATTCATATCATTTAATAATTTTTTATCATTCAGTCATTTGTTTATTGTGTGCCTCTTCATCTAGATCATAAGCTCTGTGAGGTGGGGCCCATGTGTATTTCCATCACTTGGGCACACAGGCACTGGGTAATATTTGTGGAACAAATATTTGTATGAGTAACTCTCATAATTAGTAGAATAAAGATTTGAATATTTTACCCCAAAGCTCAGAGTTGCTTCACCCATAATGATTAACAAGTATCTACTAGACATCTGTAACATAGTAGACATTTAATTTTGCAAGATGAATGAGACCTAGTCCCTGTCCTCAGGGAGTTTACAGTTTAGTAGAGAGGACACAGAAGAGGAAGGAATGACTAACTTCCTGAAGATTGTGATGGGATCAGAGAAGCTTATCACAGATACCAAAGTCATCTTATAGGGAGGAGAATGCTTGGAAAATTGGGTTAAGAGAGGCCGAGGCAGAGAAGCAGGTGTAAAGGGGACAAGTCCTTGGCAGAAGATGATATTTTTCCTCAAAGGTAGACAATTTGGTAGATGGAGGAGGAGTTTTGTTGAGTTAGACTATGAGCCTCATCTAAAAGAACTTGCCTGAGCCAAATGGGTCTCTCATGAACTCATTAATAGATCCCACACAATTGTGACTCAGTTCAATGAAAATCAGATATTTCCAAATCTGGAAAAGGCTCTCTTTGGAGGTAATGAGTTCCCAGTCCTTTGGAGTTGCTGAAACATCACATGCACAACTATTTCAGTCCTGTGTTTTGGCAGTGCTTCTCTTCCTATCTTCCTTCCTGCCACGGCACACGTGAAGAATATTTCAATGGCACATTCAGATACAACCAGAAGCAAACTCTTCCAAGGGCTGAAGAGGTCAATACCCCATCTCCCCTCTAACTCCTTTGCGATATATGCACAGTGTTCTAGAATGGGGAATTTAATCCTTCTGGAGTTTTCACTATAGAACAAATTAAGATAGCCTCTAATTTTGAGCTTCTTTAAACTGAAACACTTCTTTTCCATATTCTTCATACAGAATCCCAGAGTAATGTATTAATAGTGTAAATCAGATGATGTCACTTTGCTGCATAAAACCCTTCAATTCTTAAAACATTTCAAAGAAAATCCAGAATTCTTACCTTGAATTAACAGGCTCTGCACAGTTTGGTTTCTACTTGCCTCTCTCAGTTAATTTTCTACAAGCTTCTCCTGTGCTTACTATAATCCAGCCCTAGGTATTTCTCTGAAGTCTTCAAATAAGCCACTTACTCCTGCCTCTGGGCCTTTGCATGGGCTGGTATCTCTAAAGGCAAAAATATGAGTATAACTTTCTTATACTTCAATCCACAGGTATTTAAATATCATACCTCAGTAAGGCTTTTCCCTGACTGCTCTACCTAAGGAGTTATCTACCAATAGTTTATTTCACCATCTGTTTCATCAAATGTTGTATTTCTTAAAACAAAACAAAACAAAACAAAAAAACTACTAATTTATTATTCTCCCCCTATACACACACACTCCCTCTACAATCCACCTCTTCCCTGACCTGTGAGTTTGACAAAAGGAAAGTGCTTGCTCTGCTCGGAACCCTAGTAGTTTTCAGTGAACACAACAGTGCCCGGCACACTGTTGGTGCCCAATGCTTATAAGTTGAATGAATGAATTTGAACATTTCAAGGACAACTTGACAAATATATCAATGTGAATGTTATAAGCCCAGAAAGGAAAGATGTTTAATGAATGAGATAGAGACAAAGGATGGGTTAGAGGAGTGACCGCATTGGTATGCAGAAATTGAGAAAGGTTTGTTTCATGGAGGAAACTCTAGATGTCCTCTGAAATATTAACATGTAAAACTAAGGGGTGTGTGGGGGAGGGGGATTACGGCAGTATTTTAGAAGAAATTATTATCCATAAAAATACATTGTTAAGTAGAAGAACTATATTATTTAGGAACAATAAATAATTCAATTTGATTTTATTATAGCGGTGGTTCTCAACCAGGTGTGATTTTGCCACCTAGGAGACATTGCAAAGTGGCCGAAGACAATTTTGGTTGCTGCAACTTAGAAGTGCTACTAACTTTTATTGGCTAAAGGCCAGGAATGATGCTAAACAGTGTTCAAAGCCTGGGACAATACATCTCAGTGGATAATTATCTGCATCAAATGCTAATAGTGACAAGACAGAGAAATACTGGATTGGGGGAATAAGTAGGAACATTGTAGAAAATAAAGCCAAAATAACAAGACAAGGCAAAACTTTAGAAATACTTAAATATCAAGGTCAGGCATTTACTTAGTAGGGAGAGGGAAACTAATATTGGTTTTATGCAGAGTTGTGATGGGAACTCTTGGAGGCTTAACGTGGTACTCATATAAAGGCAGCCTGGAGCAAAATGAGAAAAGGCCTGTGTAGAAGCTACTTTAGTGAGTGGTCTAGGTTAGAATAGGAAGCCTTGCATTAGAAGAATGCTGAAGGAGACAGAATGGAACAGACAGATTTATGTTATTTCAGAGTTACAATATTAATGAATTGTCAAGGATAGAATGCATCCATTTTGTTTCAGAAGTTTTTCAGCATAAATTCTTATGTCTCTTTGATTCAGTTCACATGGATTTTGAAGGAAAATACCACAAGTCATGACTTTTTGTCCATAAATGCTTGGAATGCCCCTGAGGTTTCTTCAGTATTTCATATCACATGTTTTCATCAGTCAGGGGAGAATTTAAAAACATGTATGGTAATAACTAAAAACTCTGCTGCTTTAGTGAAGGAATTTGTTATTGCACCATATTTGGGTGTGGGATGAGTAGAAAAGAAAAAAGGAAGGTGGGGGTGGGGTGGGGTGGGGAGAGAGACAAACACACCAAACCACACAATTTTAGTATTTCTCCTGTAGAATACTTGAAAGATGAGGATATTTGAAAAATAGAGTCATGGAATCTTTGAGTTAGAAGGTTATCTGGTCCAGTCATTTTTAATTCGAGCACAAAATCAAAACATGAAGTGGGATGGCTGACTACTCTTGTTTTAAAGATCTTCAGTGCTTGGCCAGCTGCCAGGTTATTCAAAGTCTGTGCTCACATTTGCAGTGAGTTTTTAAGATTTCAAGATATTGGCAATCTGACAAAAGCCTATTTCAAAAGTAACTGGTATCTTTATTAAGGTATAGCAAATGAGATATGAATAAACACTGTGTGAAAGGGCCAAGACAGAAATACAAGGTAATTTTTTTTCTGGGCTTCACCCTTTATTGGGTGTTTCAGAGACTTCAGCAAAAAAGAAACCTCTCTGGCTGTATTTTAATCCTAGCTTCCTCTAGGTTAGGAATAGCCAATTACTGTGGTAAACAGAAATCATCTGAACCTCAGCAGTATCCCTACCATCATCCTGATGCCGACCTTGGGAATTCTGACCTCTTTCATGGCATGTTCCACCCCTCAGTGGTCAATAAGCCAAGCCAAATGCTGTTCTTCCAACTGATTGATATGGGGGAAGGAGCTGAGCTCTATATCCTACTGGCTTGGTTAAGGGCTTCAAGGCACATTTGGCTCACTTATGCTATCACACATTGATAATGTGTATTTTAAATTACTCATGTACTTTTCATCGTGGAAGTCAAGAGCATGTAAGTTCCTTGCCTTTTCTGGAAGGAACATTAGACATGGAAGCTTTAACACTCCTAAAAGAACAGATGTCTGGTCAAACTGATGCAATTCATGATAAATGATGCCCAGGAGAAGGAATTGCAGAGGGCTAGGAATGAGGGAGAAGGGGAAAATATTCTGTTAGTTATTAGGGTAAGGAGTTGATTTAGAAAAAGCATGATTAGTAATGTAAGTTGAACTCTGGGTTTCTAGATATGGCCACATATGACCAAGGATTATAGATAGGAGTAGAAAGTAAAAAATATCTTTGTATGCCATGATTCTAATGGATGTTAAAATGCTAGGTTAAGTCATACTCCTTATGTTCTTATTCTTGTGCCTGCCTTCTCTGACATTTATCCCAGTATTTCCATAATACTTTTGTAATAGACAATAACAACACTATAATTTGCTCTAAGTTTGCATATTTGTACTATCTCTTTATAAGACGCATTCCACGGGAGATTCTAGTAAGTAAATGTTGAAAATTTTTTCACATATCTGATAAAACCAACAAAATATAAAACAAAGTAACCAAAGATAGTTTATTGAAAACAATTCTATCACAAATCAAAGATTTTCTGATCTGCCGAAATTCTTTGAGAGGGACAAATAGACTTATTACAGTCTGTAGTTTTTTTGTTTTTGTTTTTAAATATTCACTGATGACATCATAGTCTCTTGTCAAAAGTTCATTGATAATAATGTCAAAACAGACTACCAGACAGAGCAAAACATAGGAGACTCATAAACGTTTTAAGTGCTCTATTTTCTCCCTTTAAACTCCAAATATGTGCTGCTAAATATATGCACAGAAAGAATTGCTTATTGAATGATTTTCAAAATATGCAATGCTCACTACTTTCATAATTTTTATGTTGTAGGTATACCTCTAAACTATTATTTATCTAGGTGGTTTTAGACTTTTTTTGCCTAATCAAAGTTATCTGATCAGGAAAGCAACACTACATCAAAAATCATGGAGAATATATATATATATATATATATATATGCTGTATATGTGGAATATATAGTCATTTTATATGTGTGTGTGTGTATGTGTGTGTGTGTGTGTATGTGTGTGTATTCCATAGCTAGAATACTGAGGAAAGCATTTAGGTTTCCTCAGTAAAAGAGGATGTGTTGATAATTCTATCGTGCTTGTGTGTGTGTGTGTGTGTGTGTGTGTGTGTTAAGTTCAGTGCTTCTCATCATTGTAAAACATAGATTTCTAGTTGTTAGTACCTGTAACAACAGGAGAAATTGTAAAATCATTACAATAAAGTTGTGAAGGATGTGTTCTTGCAGCAAAGCACACAGAATTTTGGTTCCTACCAGAAAAACACCACTGCTGCTATTTACTTAATCAGTGAGTGACTCTGTGAGAGCAAAGGCCACAAGACAGCACTGAAAAGAGAAACAAGCAGTGGCCCTGCCTGCTCACTGATCAGACTGTGCTTGTCTTTTTGAAAAGAAAGAAATTCATCCTTTTAATAATTCCCGGCTGGACGCGGTGGCTCATGCCTGTAATCCCAGCACTTTGGGAGGCCAAGGCGGGCGGATGACGACATCAGATGATCAAGACCATCCTGGCCAACATGGTGAAACCCCTTCTCTACTAAAAATACAAAAAATTAGCCAGGCATGGTGGCACGGGCCTGTAGTCCCAGCTACTCAGGAGGCTGAGGCAGGAGAATCACTTGAACCCACGTGGTGGAGGTTGCAGGGAGCTGAGATCGCACCACTACGCTCCAGCCTGAGTGACAGAGTGAAACTCCATCTCAAATAATAATAATGATAATAATAATAATAATAATAAATTCCCTCAGACATAACAGCTAAGCCAAGTTAGCTCTCTAGCCAGCTCTTGTTTGTGAAGTGTAATTCTGTGGTAATGAGCTGGTGACAACGTGAGGAAAACAGTCTAAACATTATGAAAATCAATCCAAACATGACTAAAGACAGGAAGAAAGGGAAGGGAATGGAAAGGAAAAGAGAGAGAGAGGAAGCAGAGGGAAGAAAGAAACTTTTAATGACTATTTCAAGAAAATCAAGAGCACGATGGATATGAACTATTATTTACCAATACAGTGAGGTCACCGAATACACTCTATTAGGATTCCCATTCATTTATATGTCACAGTCAGAAGGGTGCGGTTTTGCATACTATTGCGTCTTTCTTACCCCAGAGATGTTCCATTCTGTTGTAAATGAATGAGCTTCAAACATTCTCGAAAGACATCAATGTATTCGCATCTTTCACTAAATTTAGTATCTTCTGAATAGTTTACAAATCTCTTCCTACATATAAAACATGACCATGACCAAGAATATGCATTTTTCTTTTTTAAGGTACACAAAACTCTGTAACTGTGGGAAAAACACAGGCCTACCAAGTGAAATCTCTCTTGCTTCTCTCCATTTGTCAACAGATAAACCTCTAACTGCTGGGGAGTAGCTGTGACACTGTGTTGGTTTCTGAATGTGTTTGCCACAAGGAAAGAAATGATTTTTTTTTTTTTTTTTTTTAGGTAGTAGAAAACAGGCATGGGATATTGGGTTTTCTAGGAGAAGAAAAAATGTGTGATCACGATGTGTAATCAGGCTGGGCGTAATGGCTCACACTTGTAATCACAGAACTTTGGGGAGTTGAGGCAGGAGGATTACTTGAGCTATGGAGTTTGAGACCAGCCTGGACAGCATAGTGAGACCTCATTTCTACGAAGGAAAAAAAAAGGTGTGTAATCACAGGGGGACAAAGGTAAAATGTGTTGGTCAGGTAACTCAGAAAAAAGAAGGCAAGACTTTGTGTTGTTGGTGCTTAAGAATAGAAAGCGAGTAAAAAGTTGATCTTTGATTTTGTGGTATATTTTACCTTGCACCAAATAACATGTAATATCTTGGGATACTTGTCATTTTTACTCATTTTCATGTTAAGCTGTATGAATTCTCTTTCTCTATTCTTTCTGAGGTAAAGCAGACAAAATACTTCCAAACCGTGCCAAGTTAAAAAAGAGATTCCAAGACATTTGATCTTTGCGTTAAGAACAATAAACTACTTGCTACTGCCGGCTTTTTATATTAGTTCCTGTTGGAACCCTTTAATTTGTTAGTGAAACTGTCAAAATTTAAATATGAATATTTGTAATTCTATCAGGGCATAGTTGATTAATAGGCAGGTTCAGGAAAAAGGATTAAGTTCTTCCCTGCTTATCCTTTTCCCTATCAATCATTTTCCATTTCCTCAGTCTTGTCTATTTTAGTGTATTGGGTAGATGAAGAACCAAGATCTCAGTTTTTGATCTTTATTGGGGATCTTGGAAAATGATGGTTTTTTTTGTTAAAGCTTTTAAGACAGAACTGCCATTTTCCTTTTATTGGTTGCACTACAAAACTGAGATGTGTATTCACACTCAATGCCAAACTTTTTTTTTACAAAGTACACCTAGCTCTTTGTTTACAAAGTACACCTAGCTCGTTTGCTGTTTAGAAGCTCTAAACTACTAGCTCTCTGGTGGATATTACTGATGATATTTTTCTTTTAGGCATTGATTTAAATCCTGTATTTCAAAAAGAATGCATCTGATCCAAATTTCAAATGCTTCCTTTTGACTAAAGGTTGGTCTGCAACTCTTGGGGACTATTCCTGAGGCCACAGTCAACCACTGTTTGTATTCAATCTTCTCTTTCTTCAGAGCAGGCTCAGAAGACTAGAAACTTGTTTTGCAAATCCATGGCACCAACCATTTACTATCGATGTTACATTTCTGGGAAATTTTCAAAGTCTTTCACTCTAAGTTCACTATTTAATTGTATCTATTAGAGTATTAGTTTACTTGCATATGACCTTTTAAATTTTTTCTGTTTTTGTGAATTGAGAGCAAACCACACGATTAAAACTAACTCCAGAACCAGTTAGCAGAAACTCTTTCAATTCTTAATTATGTAAGCTTTTTCCTGCAGCTAAGTTAGTTTAAATGTTTAAACATAAAGCTGATTCTATGTCTTCATTTATATTTTTATTTTAGCTTGGACACCACGGTTAGGTTTCCTACATAGGATAAATTGGGAACTAAAGATTGGGCTACTTAGGGACTATAGAATTATGTAATGATATCTAACAATCCTAAGAAAGTTTTTTATGTTTCAAAATTTGTTACTTGGGAACTGTTTTTAAACTATAATTGGAAGTACAAATACCAATATATCTGTTTTTGCTCTAGGGGCCTTTTGGCGAATCTCATATCACTTCCTAGTTGGAGCAATTAAACAATAGAGAAGATGGGTGAGATCACTCATCTTCTGGAGTAGAATTTAATGAAACCGAACTCCACCATGTATAGCAACTTTGACTACTTGAGTGAATCTCCAGAGGATAATAGTTGGAGGCCATAGAGGCCCAAGTTCAGCAGTTTGGCCATTGAAGGTCGCAAGTGAACAAAAAAAAAAAGGACGGCAAAGACAGCACTGTGATATTCAAACACTCAATAGCTCACAGTGTGAGGGTTCATTAAAACACTTACTAAGCACATGCCGTATTTCTGACACTGACCTAAGAGTTTCATGAACATTAACTAAATTAACCTCATAATAATGCCATTAGAAGTATGCGATTTTGTACCCCCTTATACAGATGAAGAAAATAAAACAGAGACACTTTAAGTAATTTGCCAGAAGTCTTGTAACTGATGAATAAGTTTTAGCTACTTGATCAGACCTCAACCAGGTGATCAAAACCCAGAACCAGTACTACTCTTAATCAATACTTCAATCTACCTCTAAAAGTCTAAGGTAACCCTACAAAGTACACAGGACCAAGCCAGAAAGCCAAGATATGAGGCAGAGTGCTACAAGACTAGGTTTTCCCAAAGCATCAGAGTTTTGTTGTTTGTTTAAAGACAGAGACTTGCTGTGTTCCCCAGGCGGAACTTGAACTCCTTTGCTCAAGTGATTGTCCTGCCTCAAGCATAACAAATAACTGGGACTACAGGCACATGCCACTGTGCCTGGCTTTTTTTTTTTCTTCAATTTTAAGAACAGTTACTATGATAATGCCTGAGACTTTCTGCTTGTTTTTTCAGACTGATGTAGTAGATTGGGTTTCCCCCTTCCTATTTGGAGGTCCTGGTTATATAGGAACCACCTGATGTTGGGAGAACACACACAAATTGCTGGTGTAAGAGGCAAAATTGTGTCTTTGAAGAAGTTTGCACTGTCTGGAGCCTCAGCAGTTTTGATTTAAAAGGCCCAGACATGGAGCTCAGAGCTCAGTCTTCCTTATACTTTCTTCCTCTCAGGATCTTGCTGAGGCAACGCCAATGGTAGTACATTAATTGTCTAACTTCTTCTCCTTAACCAGATTCTGGAATATTTAAGTAGTCTATGTTGCAAAGCAAGCTGGCAACACCATGGTAGTCTGATTCCCTGAAAATCCAAGCCCTTGGGAGTAGTTTTGCACCGCATCTCACTCAGGATTCCAGCAATCCATCCACTGTCTTTAGTAAAATGTTACTGCAGTCTGAATGTCAAGACAGCTATCCTATTATTGTATTTTTTAAATTATGAAATGGAACTAGTGTTCACATAGGGAGAAAGTGCAATAAACGTAGCAATCTGCTATGTTTTTGGGGAAAGAGGCTGAATCTGTGCTGTAATGATATGCAGGATATTAATGTTTGCAAACTATGCTTGCTAGACATGATAGTCTTCCATAGAGGTTAAATTTGCTTTTGAAGATATTTCAGCACTATTTTTCTTACTTCTCAACTCTGATTTCATTCCTTGGAAATTTTCCATATTTAAGTATTCTTTATTGCTGCATATAGCTCATGGAATGTTGGTTTCTTTCCCCTCCCATTTCCTTAAATACTGACATAGTCCAAAGAGTTCAGTTTTTTTCCAATACCAAATTTGATTCTATTGCATTTATAAAGTGCTAATACAGCTGGATTGAAACAGTGACCCACCCTAGCAGATACGACATTGAATAGCAGTGAACATTGAAAAATTTTGTACATGCAAGACAAAAAATATGAGCTATTTCCATTCCAGGTTTCTAATATATGGGTAGTATGAATTGACAATAAAATACATTCAGGAATAAGTATAAATCCAGAGTCTGAGTCTCAAAATAAATTATAAACCAATATAATTTTTTTTTTAGAAAGAAAGAAAGAGAAAAGAAAGAAAGAGTGAAAGAAAGAAAGAAAAAAGAATGTAAGAAAGAAAGAAGAAGAGAAAGAGGGAGAGAGAACGGGATTCTTGTTCTATTGCCCAGGCTAGAATGCAGTCTAAAAATGGGTATTAAAAACCTCTTTTATGCCAATAATTGTGCTTAACAATGGAGA
>CAUYLG010058770.1:0-39815 GCA_963573385.1 Cacajao melanocephalus
TATTTACAGAACTCTCCACCCCAAATCCACAAAACATACATTTTTCTCAGTATCATATTACACCTGTTTTAAAAGTGATCGCATAAATGGAAATAAATCACTCCTCAGCAATTGCATAGCATTTCACAGGTTTAAATAAAATATTGGTTGGCTGCTTGTTTGTTATTTTCATCTCTTATTCCTTCCTGTCACCATTGTTAAACACAATTATTGGCATAATAGAGGTTTTTAATACCCATTTTTAGACTGCATTCTAGCCTGGGCAGTAGAACAAGAATCCTGTTCTCTCTCCCTCTTTTTTTTCTTCCTCTTTCTTTCTCTCGTACATTCTTTTTTTTTTTCTTTCTTTCACTCTCACTTTCTTTCCTCTCTTTTCCTTTCTTTCAAAAAAAAAAAAAGTTAAGACTGAGTATGAAACTAGATATTAATGAATGAATCAAAAATAAGACTTCCTGGCCCACAGTAAAATAAGCTGAAACTTCTGTTTCCCAACAAGGAGTAGATGTATTTATCTCTATTCCTACTGCTAATTAAATATAAAACCCCAGAAAATAATAATAAAACAAACATGAGACTTTGAAAGGCAGGGAAAAGAAGAAGGATAGAATAGGGTGCTCAGGAGTAGAGGAACAACTTTAGAGAAGTGACTCACAATGGTGAGTTCCTTGAGTTTTCTTCTTTCTTCCTACATAACCCCAAACTAGATACTAGAGAAACTCACCACCTAGAAGTGCCAATGAATACAAACAAAAAATGCTTCAATGAAAGCATACTCTCTCTAGCCAATAAGACCAGGAAAGGGGAGGACCAGTAAAACAAAAACCCTGCTCACCATGCCCACCCTACTCCAGCCATAATCAACTAGGGGGTGAAAAACAAAACAAAATCAGTCATGTTCTGTCAATGAAAGCAGAGTGAGAGCTGGGTGCAGTGGCTCAGGCATGTAATCCCAGCACTTTGGGAGGCCAAGGCAGGTGGATCACTTGAGGTCAGGAGTTTGACCCAGCCTGGCCAACATGATGAAACCCCGTCTCTACTAAAAATACAAAAATTAGCCAGGCATGGTGGCAGGCATTTGTAATTCCAGCTACTCAGTAGGCTGAGGCAGGAGAATCACTTGAACTCAGGAGGTGGAGGCTGCAGTGAGCCAAAATCGCCAGAGCGAAAATCCATCTCAAAAAAAATAGAAAAAAAAAAAAGCAGAGTGAGAAGCCTGTACTTTCACCAACACTAAGCAGTAACACCTTCATACTCCCTCAATGCAATATCAGCAGAGAAAAACTTAAGAGGTAAAAGGGAGGAGTAAGATTCCCACCTTTTCCTAGTAGTAATGAGGTGAACTTCTCCCTCAGGCATATCATCAGAGGCCTGTTAAAATAAAAGATTTAAAGAAGATCCAGAGTCTCAAAATATAATACAGATAGTCACTGACTTACAGTGGTTCTCCTTATGAGTTTTCAACTTTATGATGGTGTAAAACTGTCGCAATTTTAATGTACTTCAAATTTTGAATTCTGATCTTTTCCCAGGCTGGTAATATGTAATGTATGAGATACTCAGTACGTTATTATAAAATTGGTTTTGTATTAGATAATTTTGTCCAACTGTAAAATAATGTAACTGTTCTGAGCATTTTAAGGTAGTCTAGAGTAAGCTATGATATTCAGTAGTTTACATGCACTCAATGCATTTTCTTTTTCTTTTCTTTTTTCTGGTGACAGAGTCTCACTCTGTCACCCATGCCCAGGATGAATTGCAACGGCACAATATCTGCTCACTGCAACCTCCAGCTCCTGGGTTCAAGTGATTCTCCGGTCTCAGCCTCCAGGGTAGCTGGGATTACAGGTATGCGCCACCACACCTGGCTAATCTTTGTATTTATAGTAGAGATGAGGTTTCACCATCTTGTCCAGGCCACTCTCAAACCCCTGACCTCAAGTGATCTACTTGACTCAGCCTCCCAAAGCGATGAGATTACAGGCATGAGCCACCGCGCCTGGCCACATTTTCAACCTATGACATTTTCAACTTATGATGGATTTATCAGGACATAACCTTATGGTATGTTGAGAAGTATCTGTAGTCCAAATGGCCAGAAGACAATTTAAAAAATCATTCATCATACCAAGTACAAGGAAAATCTATAATCAAAGGAAGAAATTATACTCAAAGGATGCCACTACCATGATATAACACATATGTCAGAATTACTTGACAAGAACTTTAAAGTAGCCATGATTAAAATGCTCCAGTGAACCACTAAATAACACTCTTAAAATAAATAGAAACTCTAAGCAAATAAAGAAGAATTTTACATAAAGAACCCAATAGAAATTTTAGAACTAAAAAATTAGAAAGCCAAAATAAAAAACTTGCTGCATAAGCTCATGAGAGAAGAGACAATCAGTAAACTTGAAGACACAATAGAAATTACTAAATCTGAATAACAGAGATAAAATAGGCGGAAAGGCTGAAAAATAAATTGAAGAGACTCTCAGTGACTTGTAGGGCAATAATAAAAGAACAACCATTCATGTCTTTAGAGTCATCAAAGGAAAAGAAATGTAGGGTTTAAAAGAGATTTAAAGAATTAATGACAAAAATTTCCCAAATTTGACAAAAGTCACAAACCTAGGGATTCAAGAAACAGAAACCCAAATAGGATAAACCCAAACAAAGCTATGCCAAGACACGTTATGATCAGACTTCTGAAAAGTAAAGAAAAAGGAAAAATGATTGAAAGCAAGTAAACAGAATGCTGCATTACCTATGGTAAAATAATGATTCAACAGTGCATTTTGCATCAGAAACAACAGAGTCCAAAAAAAGGTAGGAAATATTTCAAGTGCTGAAAAAAAAATTGCTAAGCTATAATTCTACATACAATGAAAATACCATATAGTAGTAATATGGTTTTGCTATGTCCCCACTCAAATCTCATCTTGAATTGTAATTCCCATAATCCCTGTGTGTTCAGGGAGAGACCTGGTGGGGGGTGATTGGATCATGGGGGCAGTTTCTCCCATGCTGTTCTCATGCTAGTGAGATCTGATGGTTTTATGTGGGGCTCTTCTCCCTTCACTCCTCACTCTTCTCTCTCCTGTCGCTGTGTGAAAAAGGTCCTTGCTTCCCCTTCACCTTCCACCATGATTGTTAAGTTTCCCGGGGCCTCCCCAGCCATGTGGAACTATGAGTCAATTAAATCTTTCCTTTATAAATTATCCAGTCTTAGGTATTTCTTTATAGTAGTCTGAAAACAGAATAATACAAGTAATGAAGGAGAAATCAAGACATTTTAAAAGAAAACAGAATTTCTTGCCAGCTAACCTATTCTAGTAATTCTAACCTATTCTAGTAATTCTAAAGAAATCAAGACATTTTAAAAGAAAACAGACAATTTCTTGCCAGCTAACCTATTCTAGTAATTCTAAAGGAAGTTCTTTAAAATGAAAGAAAATTATAAAAGAAGAAACTTGGAAGGTTACCAATAAGGACAGTAGAAAAAGGAAAAATAATACCTCAATTATATTTACCCATACACAAATTATTTATCTCTCATGGATAAACTTATGGGTAAACATAATAGACTACCCATGTTTTGTGGTTTAAAATTATGTTTGAGAGTCGAGGCAAAACCTATCACATCATGTGATGAGGTTCTCAATGTAATTAGAGAAAATATTGAGATAACTGTATTACAAGGAGGAAGGGTAAAGGCATGTAAATGAAACTAAGGTTTATAGATTCCTCTTAAACTAATAAAATGTTGATACCAGTAGACTGTAATAAGGTATGTATGTATAATACCAAGAGCAAACAATTAAAAAAAAACTATTCAAAGAGATACAGTCAAAAACTCTATAGAAAAATTAAAATGAAATTCTAAAAAAAAGCTTAAGTAACTCGTATGAAGGAAGTAAATGGGAAACAGAGGAAACAAACAAAATAAATAATAACATGGCAGACTCAGCTCTAACTATCAATAATGCAAGATATAACGTCAGCATGCAAAATATTCATACACTAGCAATGTAAAATTTAAAAATCATACGGTTCGAAACTGGATTTCATAAAAATTAAAAAGTTTGCCATTCAAAAGACATAGGTAGGAGATGAAAGGGCAATTTACGGAATTCAATGCAACTCTTAGGCATTTCTCATAAAGAATAAAAACGTTACATTCACATAAAAACCCCTGAATAGCAGCTCTATTCATAATTGCAAAAAACTAGAAAAACAAACAAATGTTCTTCAGTAGATGGATAAAGTAGTTCATCCATAAAATGGAATATCATTTAACCATAAAAAGGAACACATTAGATTAACCAAACCAAATGAATCTCAAAGACATTATGCTGAAAGAAGCCAGTCTCAGAAAGTTACAGCCTGTATGATTCTATGCATATGACAGTCTGAAAAAGGCAAAGCTATAGGGAAGGAGAACAAATTAGGTATTATGGTAGTGGGAGGATTTGACTACAAAAGGGCAGGACAAGGAAATTTTTTAGATGATAGAACTATTTTCTATACTGACTGTGGTGGTAGCTACTCAAATTTATATATATGTTATAACTCATGAAACTGCACATCAAAAACTCAATGTACTAAATACAACTTTTAAAAATTTCTCTCCTTTGAACAAATTCAATGACTATAGCACTGATCTGTAATGTCTTATTGTTTTATCATGACACTTTTTGACATTAGTTTTTAACATTTTTGACATTTATTTTTAACGTCACATTTCATTAAGAATGTTTAATACTAAACAGGTTTCCAAGCAAGTTCCCTGAGAGTAGAAAGTCTGTCTGGTGTTCTCATTTCATTCACCCAGTAGAGTGACTATTACACAGCACTCAAACACATTTGTTACCTAAATAAATGTTTCAAAAAATAATGCAACCTTTCTCTGAAAAGTTTACATTAAAATTATTCAATTCTTTTAAAAAAAATTCATTATCTGTTACTAAATTAAGACTTAACTGAAAATGACTATTTCACAAATTGCTATCACATTAATGAATAGCAACATATTTCAGGGAAAAGTTCCACACTTTAATAATGACTCAGCATTTAATTCAAAGAGCTATTTGTAAAATGCAAATACTGCTGAGTGAACAGATCAAGATTCTGAGTCCTCTAATTTTAAAAAGTCCTCATTACTTTTTCTTTAGTTCTATTTCATTAGCAAATAAAATAAACTCCAAATGAACCACTTACAGGTAATCCTTCCTAAATTTTCTTGAATAGTTAGATTCAGTCTCTCAACTAATTTACTTTGTTCAAAATTATTTTCTTTTTTAGAGACAGAAAAGTCATTAAAGATCATCAGATAAAGCATTGATACATTTACAACATGGATGAACTTTGAAAATGTTATGCTAAGTGAAAGAAGGTAGTCTAGGATCACATATTAAATGATTCCATTTATATGAAATGTCTAGAATAGGCAAATCTATAAACACAGGAAGAAGACTAGTAGGTTCCTAGGGCTGGGCAGAATGGATGGGAGAGTTGCGGAACGATAGCAAAGTTGCGTGGGCTTTTGGTGGGGAGAGTAGGGGCTTGATAAAAATGTTCTAAAATTGACTGTTATAATGGATAGTGCAACTCTGAATATACCACTGAATTATATACTTTATATGAGTGAATTGTATGACTTGTGAGTTATATTTCAATAAAGCTACTGAAATTATTAGAAAATGCCTCTGGGACAAATCTATGAGTCCATAAAATAGTTTTCAAGATAAGAGACTTCATTATAGCATCAAATATTTAGAACTAATAGAGTATACTGCACTTTAAGAGGTAAATGGGAGTATATAACATTTAAATCTCATATGGTCTGGTCATTTCCTCAAAAGTTTATCATTACATAGAAAAGGCTGTAAACAAAAGTTATACATGTTATCATATAGTATATAAAACAAGCTTCTCATTTATAGCTAAGAAAATTTAGTGACATTTAATTATATTATGTCATACGAGGTTAAATTCTAGCAATCTAAAAGACATCTAGGCTTTAAAAAACTGTATGCCTGAGTGTCAGAAATTAACTCTAAATCAAGTAATAGTTAAGTAGTAGAAGAGGTTAATTATATTGGTCTAACCCCTTTTAGTCTTAAAAAAAGAAAAAAAAAAAAAAGAAGTGTTCTTTCTTTGCCAGGCTGAATATAATAGCCTGTGAATTATAAGATCAAGTGACCAACTGTATGTTTTCTAAAATATGAGTATCCTTCATCAAGTTTTATACTTAGGGCAGCTAAAAGACCTATGTGGAAAATCAGCAGTAAGCCCAAAGGACAGGAAGTGCACAGCAAGAAAGAAGGCAATTCCCCCGTGTCTTTTGCAGGTCACTACCAAGGACCATGTTAGCAGATCCACACCAGACCCTTAACAGGCAGTTCTGCTGCTACCAGTAATTAGCTTGGACAGCTCCGGCTCCAAGAGTAGCAGCAAGGCTACACCATAATGAGCTCAGCTGGGATTAGCAGGACAGGGCAGGGAACCAAGAGAGCTCAGGCATTCTGCACTGCGTATGTATCTAGGAGATCAAACAAGGATGGCTGGCTAGGTTATCCCCTCTCCACCTCATTCCAAAAATGAAGCACGGCAGTGTCTAAAATACAGGCTAATGAAGAGCGACACCTCCAACAGATGAGAGCCACACTAATTAACACAATCCCTAGATCATATTATACAGTTTTTGTTAGAGCTAGCAACTGTGCAACTTGTTATTGCATAATACACATATATTTTTAAAAGCTAGTCTTTTTTTTCTTTACTTTCATTGGCAAAAATCAAATTATTTCATTCTCAAATTTTATAAAGTGTTTCTTTAATGGCCTTTAATCCACAAAAAAATTTCTCCCAAATATTTTATCTAAGTCCATATTGTTAAAAATGAAACTCACTTTTGAATCATTAGCTCCTGGTTTTCCCTTTTGAAATATGCCAGTTCATTCCACACAGCATCAGAATCTTCTTGTCGAAGTTGCTGGGGATCTGCTCTCTTTATTTTTCTGATTTCAGTCCTATTTTTAAAACAAAGTTGCTTTTTTCATTAATATGTCTGAAGTGTAATAAAAATTACTTTATACATTTCTCAACATTTAAAAGTATCTATTGACCAAATTTCTAACTCCAGTTGACCAATGATTGGATGAATTTCCTAAAACCTAAGCATGTAGAAATCAAAACCCTCTATGATAATTTTTGAAGCTAATTTGCTACTACAGAAAGGAAACTTTTAAGCAGACACATGATAGTCTAAGGTCTATTGCTCTCATTCAGGCTTGTAGTAATAAAAATAGACACTGCAGAATTTCAGTGGTTCCCCCTACCCAAAAAATCTATAACCAAACAACTCATCTAGAATTTGCTGCTAACCAATATGAATGTGGTATACACACCTTTATCTGTTAAAAAAAAAAAAAACTATTAGCAGTGAATATGTCAGAAAGTAGATTTCACTCTTCTAGTGATTAGTTAAAAGTTAGATGAACAGAGAATAAATGTAGGACAAACTGCTTTATCACTGCTTTACTGACAAGGGATATGAAACACTTCCACTCATCAAAGAAAAAAATTAGATGTGACAATTATCTATAAGTGATGCCAAATGCCCTTTACATTTTCATTTTCTGAACATAAAACAAACTCATCATTTTTATTTTGTAAAAGTGCTTTACTGGCCAATTTAGAAACAGTATTTCTCTACAGAACAGACCAATGTGTATCATCAACTTTGCCCTAAAGGATCCATCTCAAAAGATGAGAGGGTAGTAGATTTTCTGTACTCATTCAGTCCTTTGCCCTCTGTTGATACTGTTAACAGGGGAGCCACTTACGACTAACTAAGACATGAACACCTGTTCAGAGCAATTGAACTGAGACCGCCAATTCATTTGGATAAGCTGGAGAACAAACTGATGGATAGTAAAGATCTTCAAATTGCATACTAGGTTGAAATAGTTTTAAGATAGTTAACTATATATGTGAATTTCATATTTCTCTAGTCTTTCTATTAAAATTTAAATACTTTTGGGGTTATAAACATTTTAACAGCTTTATTTTATTAATTTAAAAGAAATTTTTTCAATCACATGGATATTAACCATTTTTGCGTTAAATTACATACTTTTATTAAGTTATTCCATTGATATTACAAATGTGTAAAATAATTCATAATTATTGACTGCTAATGATATCTGCAAATGTAAGGAAAATTTATAGTTATTACCAACACATTTCTGTTTTCATTTGTTATAGTCTCCATTTAAAAATTCACAATAAAGATTTGACTACCAAATAATTTCTTTAAAACCAAACAAAAGCCATTAAGACACCTATATAATGCTACTCCATTCCATTTAATATTTAGGGAAATGCCTTTATGAGCTATGTAACTAACATGCCACTGCCTTCTTCCCACTGTTTTAATTGATCTTTTACTGCTCTGTAGTTGGTCTGTAACATCTGTAGCCTTTCCTTGCGTTTTTCATGGGCATCTCTTAGCTCATCATTTTCTCGGTTCTGTAGAACACAAAAAAGCAAGTATATATAAGTCTGAAGAAAATATTAATATAATGTTTCAAATAAAAGGTTACCCATCTAAATATGAAATTTGAAAGAAAATAGTGTGTAAACATGAACAAATCTGTAATACGTATTTAAGCAGAAAAAGAAGTCCTCTAGTCAGATAATACATTTGCTTCATAAATTCAACTTAGTCAATGTATTTCTTAAGCTGATCACATAATTTCAAAATTTTACCATTAAGATAGTTTCATTACTTTACCTGTTATTAATTAATAAACATTCATAAGCCTATTTTACATATTTTAATTGTTTTCTTTTTCAGCATAAGGTTTTATCTATACATAAACCATGATTATTTTGTTAAAGGGTAAATATAATTATTATAAGAACATTAATCAGAGTAAGAACAATTCTTTAGCACAAGAATTCATAATTAATATGTAGTAAGGCACAAGGATTACATATAAGAAAGACAATGAGACTGAACCTATGTTAGAAGGAGCATAGTTTAACCCTCTGGGATTGTACCATGAAGAACTGGAAAAAAAAAGCTAGGCTTACTACTCTTAAAGAGTTCACAAAACAAGCCATCCAGACATTACTTTGTTGTGTCAACACCTAACTTAAACAATTGTAATCAACTGCTTCTTTTTTATTTATTTTTATTTTTTTTAAAAAAAGGGTTTCCCTGTGTGACCTAGGCTGGAGTTCTTATCTCACTGCAGTCTTAAACTCCTGACTCAGGCAATCTTTCCATGTCAGCCTTCCAAGTAGCTAGGACTACAGGCATGCAGCACCACACCCAGCTAAGTTTTTTATTTTATTTTTGTAGAGACAGAGTCTTACTATGTTGCCCAGGCTGGTCTCAAACTCCTGGTATCAAATGATCCCCTGTCTCAGCCTCCCAAAATGCTGCAATTACAGGTATATGCCACCATGTGTGGCATGGTTGACTACTTCTAAATGTATATAGCACATGAGATCAATTTTCATTTTAAGATATACATAAAATGAACTTATAAAGACCAAATTCTTAGTCCTCAGAAAACATGCACATGACTATAAATGGTGTTTCTCAAAGTAAAATAAGTAACTTCCTGAGTTTCGTTCCTCATGAGAATTTCAAACATTTTAATATGAACAGACACTTCTCAAAAGAAGACATTTATATGGCCAAAAAATTCATGAAAAAAAGCTTATCATCACTGGTCATTGGAGAAATGCAAATCCAAACCACAATGAGATAACACCTCATGCCAGTTAGAATGGCGATCATAATAAACTCAGGAAACAACAGATACTGGAGAGGTTGTGGAGAAATAAGAATGCTTTTACACTGTTGGTGGGAGTGTAAATTAGTTCAACCATTGTGGAAGACAGTATGGTGATTCCTCAAGGATCTAGAACCAGAAATAACATTTGACCCAGCAATCCCATTACTGAGTATATACCCAAAGGATTATAAATCATTCTACTATAAAGACACATGCATATGTATGTTTATTGAGGCACTGTTCAGAATAGCAAAAACTTGGAACCAACCCAAATTCCCATCATTGATAGACTGGATAAAGAAAACGTAGCACATATACATCCTGGAGTACTATGCAGCCATAAAAAGGAATGAGCTCATGTCCTCTGCAGGGACATGGATGAAGCTGAAAACCATCATTCTCACCCAACTAACATAAGAACAGAAAACCAAACACCACATGTTCTCACTCATAAGTGGGAGTTGAACAATGAGAATACATGGACACAGGGAGAAGAATATCACACACCGGGGCCTGTCAAGGGGTGGGGAGGTAAGGGAAGGATAGCATTAGAAGAAATACCTAACGTAGGTGACAGGTTGATGTATGCAGCAAAACACCACAGCATGTGTAAACCTGTGTAACAAACCTGCATGTTCTGCACATGTATCCCAGAACTTAAAGTATAATTTATAAAAATGGTTTTACAGATGAGCTTTCTGCTTTAATTTTACTTGCTTCTTAATTTATTATATGTAACAATAGGGTATTTACATAATTCTTATAAAATTATTAAAATCTAAACGATTAAAAATAAAACTCAACTAGATATCATTTGCAAATCATTGGATAGACATAATTTATAAGAATAATTCTTTTAAAATGCAGTTTCATCCAAAGATTCATGCTTTGGGGATGCTGCTGTCAAAGTGTAAATCATGCATTAAATTAGTTTTAGAGACTATTGTTCTTTTATCCTACTTCAGCAATAGACAGTACAATTTTATAAAAATATAAATCTAAGACAGATATAGTTCAAAGAAAAACATTTCTTCATTTTAAAACTGCCAGAATACATTCAGCTGAAGCCATCCATCAAAAGTTGGATATCTTAAAAGAAATATTTTTCAAAATATCTAAATGCTTTCTTTATAACCTTCTAACAAACACAGGTTAACTGTAGTTTGGATTATGATCCAAATTTTGACATATAATAAGCAAAGGCAACATCATAGTACTTTATTTGGGAAATATCACCACCAAAGATCTTATAACAAATCAAGTGTATGGACTGAAAAATGTATTTTATACCACTAATTAATACATTTTCCTACAGGATACAAACAAAAATATTCCACTGGCAGCTACTGAATGAGATCAATTCATAAAACATTTACTAAGTACTTTCTTTGGAGTTTGCATTTAAACTAGCTAAACTAGAGGCTCTAACTTGTTTTGTTTGTTTGTTTGTTTTTGAGACAGAGACTCACGGGAGTACAGTGGCGGCATCTCAGCTTACTGCAACCTCTGCCTCCTGGGTTCAAGTGATTCTCACACCTCAGCCTTCTGAGTAGCTGGGATTACAGGTGTGCAGCACCACACCTGGCTAATTTTTTGTGTGTAATTTCAGTGGAGACAGGGTTTTGCCATGTTGGCCAGTCTGGTCTCTAACTCGTGGCCTCAAGTTATCCGCCTATGTTGGCCTCCCAATTTCCTAGGATTACAGGCCTGAGTCATCATGCCTAGCAAGGCTCTTTCTGTGTATAAACAAGTATGAATGAATGAAACATTAGGAAATAGAAAACAGGAAAAATTGTATCAACTGACTTTTTCCTCAAAGATCTTTGCAATTCTAATTCTAAATTCATAAAAACATAAATAATGTTTTATTTAATCTTCTGGTTTGGACAAAGGATCCTTAATGAGAATAAGGCAAACCAAAAGCATAAACACTGTTCATTAAGCAGTGGCTCAATCTTCAGAAAATAAGAGCAAGGTTTTAAAGAAGTTAAAAAAGAAAAAAGCCAAAATCCTTTTATAAAATACCAAGGATTCCATTACAGATGTTTAATTTCAGCAGAATGTATAAAGTTAATGTGTACCAGACCATTGAAAAATAAAAGACATATAGGTTGTATTCAAAAGACATATTAATATTATTAAACAACATTGAAAAGTACAAATAGAATCAAGTTGCCAAATGCATGAAAGTCAATAAAACAGAAATTCACCACATTAGTCAAGATTATTGTGGATTTCATAAAGCTCTGATGCACTGGTTTCCAAATTGTACTTTATAAGTTGTTAGATCACTACATTAATCAAGTCAGGATCAAGGGTAGGATTTTTATAAAAATAGCTTCCATTTCTTCCATTTCTACTGGCTATTTGTTACAACATTGGTCACCTATCTTGAAAACACAAAAAACTAACCATAAATGTAAGCTCAGCAAGATACTGTGTTAATATTTATACACAATTCATAACAAGAATCACTTAATGTACATAACTTACTGTTGACAGAACAAACAGCATCATTTCAAGGTATCAAAGTGTATGTTCCATGGGCTACTCCTGAAACACTTGTCCCTCTCACTCTTCAATCCACCTTGGTAATCAACTGGGGACCCTAAAGCTACCTATTGTGCCATGGAGCATGTCTTTTGTCTTTATTTCAGCATTTCCAACAGTATTTTTCATGCAACAACAGTCTTTTGGTTAATACTAATAGGTATAATATAACCAAGCAAATCAGGGAAAAGATGTGTCTATGCCTTTCTATAGATTCACAACTCAAATGAATATGTTAAAGGCTCACATACAAAAAAGAAACCTTTTAATCCACTGTTTAAAATAATCACTTGAGCATGGAACATTTTTATCTATCACGCTCCCATTAGCTTCTGCCAGAGCAGTGTTTCATATAACAATAACACCAAAGGCCATGACAAAAATTCAACATGCATTAGTAAGTAATGGTCTACAAAAGGAGCACTAAGATCAACAAATGTATCTTAAAAACCATAAGACACATTTTATAGGTTAAACAGTGCCCCACCACCCCCATCTAAAAGTATGTTGAAGTCCTAATCCCCAGTATCTCACAATGTGATTTTATTTGGAGATAGGATCTTTGCAGGAGCAATCAGGTTAAAATGAGGTCACTAGGAGAAGCCCTCATCCAACAGGACTGATACACTTACAAACACAGAAATATAGATAAAGGAAGAGAGATGCATAGAGGGAAGACAATGTGAAGACACAAGGACAATGTCATCTATAAGCCAAGGAACCTGAAGCTCCCAGAAACTAAGAGAGGAATGGAACAGATTCTCCCTCACAGTCCTCAGGACCCAACTCTACTGACACTTTCATTTTGAACTTTACTAGCCTCCATCACTTTGAGACGATAAATGTCTATTGTTCTAAGCCACCTGGCTATGGACCTTCGTTACAGCAGCCCTAGAAAACTAATACAGACACATTATTAACTACTACTTTATACTCACATGTGCTTTAGTAGTAGCAGTAAGTCTAATCACAGCATAAAAAGGAGAGTAGAAATGAAGTATTTGGTCTTCACTAAATGGGATATTTATTCTTACTAGACTAAAGTCAACTACTCTGGGCTCCATTATTCTCTTTGGAATTGCTTTACTCTACAGGTTCTGTTTACTTACTTCTTTTGCTAAATGTTCTTGATTATGGCACCTTTTTTATGGCTCCTTTAAAATAAATAATCCTTTCCTACTAAATGATATAATACAAGAAAAGTATTTGCTCCCATTTTTTCCTCATCTTGAAAATCTGCTAAAAGACATATATTTGAAATTCATGATTATCATCAATTGACTTAAACTCTGAATATAAAAAAACTATCAATAAAAAAAGAAACTTTGTGGAAAAAAAGAACTTTACTCTGAAAATAAACTTGGGACCACATCACAGAAAGCTGTTGTCATAAAAAAGGAATGAGGAAATAAATTAATATAGTCCTTCTGAGACATTTTCTGAAACAAGAAATTCAAGATGTGGATGGAAAGATAACAGATCTAAAAATATCTTTGAATTGTTCTTCCTGCCAAAAATAACAAACTGTCAGTCTTACAGATTTCTTGAGGTAAACAGGTAGAGATCTGCTACTATTGAATGACATGTGTGACAATTAATTTTATGTGTCAACTTGACAGCCCAAATATTTAGTTATCTATATTTCTAAGTGTGTCTGTGAGGATGTTTCTGGATGAGATTAATATTTTAATCAGTAAACTGAATAAAGTAGATTGCTTACTCCAATATGGATGGAAGTCATTTAATCTGTTGAAAGCCTGAACAGAATAAAAGCTGAATAAGAAACATTCCGTCCTCTCTGCCTGCCTTCAAGCTGGGACATCCATCTTCTCTTGCCTTCTGATTTGAACTTAACTTATACCATCAGTTTTCCTGGTTCTATAATATTTGGGCTCAAACTGGAACTATACCAACAGCTCTCCTGGATCTCTAGCTCGCAGACTGAAGATCTTTTTATTTTTTAATTTTAGAATCAGGGAGGATATGTGCAGGTTTGTTACAAGGGTATACTGCAGGATGCTGAGGTTTGGGCTTCTATTGATCCCATCATCCAGATGGTGAACACAGTACCCAATAAGAAGGTTTATAGCCCTCGCTCCCCTCCTTTTGTTGTTCTTAAGTGTCTACTGTTCCCCTCTTTATGTCCATGTGCACTCAGGATTTAGCCCCCAATAATAAATGAGAACATATGATATTTAGTTTTCTGTTTCTACGTTAGTTCACATAGGACAATGGCTTCCAGCTGCACTCATGTTGCTGCAAAGTACAGGATGTCATTCTTCCTTATGGCTCCATAGCTTTCCCTGAGCAACTGCAGATCTTATTCTTCTGAGCCTCCATAATCATGTAAGCCAATTCCTTATAGGAAATCTCATAATGTAATGTAATTTACTATCAGGAATCATACAAATATAGTAAATAATTGTTCCATGTGCATGTGCATGTATGTGTTTGTGTGTGTATTCTACTGGTTCTGTTTCTCTGGAGAATCCAGGAAACAAATTTCAAGAATGATGCAAAAAGGCTGGGCACAGTGGCTCACGCCTGTAATCCCAGCACTTTGGGAGACTGAGGCAGGAGGACCACTGGAGGTCAGGAGTTCAAGACCAGCCTGCCCAACATGGCGAAACCCCATCTCTACTAAAAATACAAAAATTAGCTGGGAATGGTGGCACACGCCTGTAATCCCAGCCACTCGGGGGGTTAAAGCAGGAGAATCGCTTTGACCTGGGAGGCAGAGGTTGCATTGAACTGAAATCGTGCCTGCACTCTAGCCTTGGTGACAGAGTAAGACTGTCTCAAGAAAAAAAAATATATATGCAAAAGGAGGAAGATGACAGAATGGCTCCCTAAAAATGCCCATAATATCCTGTCTTAACCACATATTTACACTTAACACAAGATTCTAACTACTTACTTATCATATCTTCTTAACTAGAGAAAGGGTCTTGAAGGATAGCAACTTAACATGTCTCCTGTTATACAAGTGACTATTAAGATGCTTGGCTAATTGCAGTGCTCAGTAATTGCTACTGAGGAAACGAATGAGAGAATGACTTAGGTGTTTATCTAAGTTCCTTATAAATTTCAAGTAGGCTAAATGCTAACTGGGGTCATCTGGACATTTTATTTTTGGTAGAAACAGTCGATTTTCACGTTTTAGAATAGTTTCATTTAGAAATGTTTCATGTTTTAGAATAGTTTAACTCTGAATAAACATAAATTAAAACTTAATGTTTAATGGAAAGGCAGACTAAAATTATTAATCATACCTTATTGGTAACTATACCCCTAAATCCTATTTTGTTTTACAACACACATAATCTAAACCAAACCTTTTTCTCCTTAAGAGTAATCTATATTATACGACAAAGTATCTGAGCTTAAAATGTACTAAATTCTAATAATGTGTAAAGCACTGGACTTACAAAATGTCATAAAACTATTCAAGAATTATATGATTAAACTTCAAATAAGACACAGCTTCAGGTAATTGTAAATGAAGTATGAAAGTCAGAGAAAAAATTAAAGCCCTCCATATAGTCACACAAAATGGATTCAATATGCATAAACAACTTCTTGGAGAAAGAGAATTCACAAAGTATGAATTAGGAAGTATTAATATACGTTCTCAAAGACAGACCAATAACATATATGTTTCTTAAACACAGGTAGAATGTTCATTTAAATGTCATATGTTCTGAGACAAATTCAGCTGAAATGAAAAATATATATGTATTTCTCTTTTGACTAAATGTAATTTTTCTATAAAGGATAATTGTAAGTGATCTGAGCTGAGCTAGGTTAATATGCTTTTAAACTCATTTTTATTTTTATATGTTTATTACATATGAAGAACAAGAAATTATCTTTCCACTTGCTGCAATTCTATTTTTTGCCTTTGAGAAGTGTATGAAATTTATTCCCAATTTTAAGACAAAATATTACCAAATAACTTGAAAGTAGTAAATAAATATTTAGTTTTCAAGTAGCAAACATTTTATATTATTTTATAATCCTCAGAAATCTTAAAAACAAGATGAACTGATTATACACTTTATACAGGCAATTACATTCAGGAAAGAAAAATGACAACTAGTAATTTGTGAACTGTATGTTTACTTTGATATATTTTTATCTTTGGAAGGTTACTACTAAAGAAATGATTTAATGTTCACCTTTAGTTGTAGTGCCTTCTCTAAGTTTTCAATCTTTCTTTCAGCTTTTCTCAGTTTCCGTAGCTCCTCTGAGTCTGTGAAAGAGCTCTTTGGGGACAAAGACCTTGAACGTTTCACAGGTGGTTCCTGGAGAATAAAACAAGGACATGGTTGAACTAGTTGGAACACTGGATTATGAAAGACATGCAAAATTAAAGAACAAGTAATTTTGAATACTAATAATGAATTAGAAAAAAAAATCCTGCATGGAATACCAGAGAAATAACAAGCGGAATTACCACAGTGCTACCGCTAAAGGTTTCTCTGTGACTCGTTAATGAGAATATTCATTTACATTTACATTGTTTCTTTCAGAATAATGATGTCCCATTAGGGAAGACTAAAGGGTTATAGACTCAGAAATGCAAGAAACCTCATTACAAAGGAGGGGATAGAGGCTGGTCTAATTGCTCTATAAGGGTCCAAGGTTACACTTGATAGGACAACCAGAAACAAGAGGGAAAGGATTTTTTTCCCTTTGAAATAGTTTAACACACTGTGAAGTTGAAGGAACAATATGCTTGAGGAATATAAATACAACAGACAGTAGATCTTATACTATAATGACCATATGGTCATTAACTATAATGTGGCTAACTAGAGACAAGAATATGTTTATATTATGTACAGCTTCATATACCAATCTGGAGAAAGAATATGTGAAAGCAACTATTAAGCTGGGTAACACAGTGTTCATCTTACTGCACAGCCTTACAAAAAGAAAGAAAATTTTGCTCAAGATACCCCTCTCTTTTTCTTGACTTTTATTAAAAGCAGACAAAAATCATAGTACATTTTTAAACTTTGGCAATTGAGTAAGCAATCAAATTAGGCCTGGTAATGCTGCATTTCAATTTTAGGAATGTTTTCTTTCATTTAAATAAAGCTCAGTGCTTGTGAAACTACTTCAAAATGGCAAGAAATACATAAGGAAGTTACGTTTTAATAAATAAATCTCATTTTCTGAAAATTACTAATAATTTTAGAGAACTTGAATAACAGTACCACAGAAACATGGTTCAAATTTTAAAAACTTCCTTTATTAAGATAGTTTGTTCTACTCATAGGAAAAAACGGAAAGAAACAAAAACTATTACTTTAACAACATGGTTTCCCATTATAAAAAAAGTTATTCCTCTATTGCTGAAGTAACAAGTGTATGAAAAATATGCTGAAACTCTTAATTTGAGGAAAATGTTCCTTCAATTTATCTAGAAACATATGTACTACACGATATTATGAAATTTTTATAATAATCAACGTTCCGTAGAATCTTTTACAGCATAATACAAATATGTAATAAATACTAAAAAAAACTGAGACATTAATAAATGAGAAACATGCTTTGTAAAATTTGCTTTTTTCTACTGTTATCCCTTGAAATCTATAAAAATATATAACAAGTGCAGAAGTTAGTGTTAAAATTCATTTAACATTTTATTTTCCACACAGACAGTATTTTAAACATCATATCTGAAAGACATATTATATATATTTTTATTTTCATTCAAATTAGAAAAGTGAGTAAATACCATTTAAAAATAAAATTTTAATCAGATAGATTCACATATCAGAGACAAGGAAAACTTATCAAAAGTTTTAATATAAGAATGTTAATTTACTGACAAAATGGCTATAGTACTAATAATATATTAAATTAACTAATTTGGGAATATAATTCAGTCTTTAAAAAGGGAAAACTCCTTATTCTGAAGAGGTATTTTATCAAGAGTTTGGTACATAATATTTTTCAAAAGCTTCCCGAAATGTAAGCAGAGAAGTAAATGCTGCCATTTGTTTTTCAACTTCATAACTCTTGTCTTTCCAGCCTTACCTTGGCAAATTCACAAAATGACAAAAGGTCCCTACCTTATGTTTTCCTTCAGCACTTGTCCTGATGCTCTTTTCTGAGAAACCTTTGTTGGCAGATAAGTTTTCTGACAGTTTTTTATTTGCTATCTTTAGTTTCTCCTGTAAATACTCAATTTCAGACTTCTGTGAAACCATTAATGTTTCTAAGCTTGATAAAGATGGGTGATGAGGTACCTAATTTAAAAAGTATATGTGTAAATACATATGTATGATTGTATCTTATTTATAAATATATGCAAATAGTTATATATAACATTACATTATAGAAATTATAAATACTCAGAGAAGGAAAATTTCATTTTAATAATAAACTAGCATAAGCTGAACCTTTTCATTCCATAGAATAGGATTTTTCAATAAAATAACCAAGAGTCTATATGCAAGTATTTTCATAAATAATGCTGTCATATAGATTTTCAAGAGAAAAAATTTAAAGCATGGCTGCATGATACACATCACTCATCTATCAATTGGTCATTTCAAATTTCTGATTATACACACATGTAGTCCCTCACAAAATATTCAATCCACCATCTGGTCATCAAGCGTCATACAATACCATAGAATATAAACCTGGGAAAAGGAAACCAACAGCACTATAAGTACAACTAGCTTTTACTGTGTCCTAATTTAATAATAACTCCTAAAAGAACCCTGACAATTTTAAGTCAACATAGTTTACAGCATTCTCCTTTGAAATTTATTCATGTTTCAGATAAACTGCTAATGGTAAGCTCCACATTGTAACAACAGAAGACAAAAGAAAACTAATCTTTTAGGAAAACTGTTCATGAAAACTAAACTTCTGTAAAATTTGACTACTATCTCCACTGAATGTGCTTGAGGCCATTAAAACCCATGAAACTATGCTATTGCAAATCAACAACTACATTTACAAAAATGAAAACACAGAATCACATGAAAACAGTTTTTGATGACTTACAGGCAAACAAATGTCAAATTTTATGATGCTTAACATTATCAGTAAGGATTTAGTAGCACATAAACTTAGGAAGAGCCCCATCCTTCCTAAATGATATTCCTAAGTACTAAGAGAAAAATATATATGGGTTAACTTTTTGAACCAACAATGGGAACTATCCTTTCCAATTGTACCTGCTTTTTTCTGAGAGGATATGCAAAATTTTCCTAATTCTAATCTGCAATTTTTATAATGAGAGGGGCCATATTTGATTTATACTATTACATTTTCCTTATATTTAAATAACCTCCTTTGTTTCCAACCTTTATTCTACCATATGACTATCTTCCTCAAAGTATTATTTATATTGTATTGGTAGCATACTTACAATATATTACTGACTTTGTTATCATCCTTTGAACATCAAACTAAAATATTTTAAGCATTTATCTTCCAGTAAGTCTAAGTGATTCTGTCCTATTGTTTTATCACCATTTTAATCATTGTATAACTTTTATTTTTTTCTCCTGTGTTATAATCAAATTTATGATGTTTAGAAATATTTCCTTTGATTGGGCTGCCAAGCTTACATTTCAAAAGGCTACCTGCTCTTGTCTAGGTTTCCTTTAATAAAATTATAAATGATATATTAACACCTATCATATACAAAATAAATTTTAAATAAATAATTTGTTTAAGGTCAAACAAAAACTTAAAACAATAAAAACATAATTTTAGTTTATTGGTATATCTAGTAAACAAACCTGTGTTCTTCAATAAATGAACTTCCTAAGTCATCAATGGATTATATCGGAATAGCTAGGAATATTATAAAATTAATATTCAGTCAAGAAGCTACAATGATGAATAACTCAAATATTCAAGAAGACATTAACAATGCTCCAACAGTGGATACTGTCAGTATAATAATGAATTAATTTCTAATATTTCTATTGATATTATTAATATTTTTGCTAATAATAAAGGATATTTAGGCAGCATTCCTTCAAAATTCCTCAATAAACAATAACAGAACATCAAAATACTATGAAAGTAGTAAATAGAAGCCAGGAAGATAATGCAAATGAAAATGTGTTTGGTTTGTTTTCAAATAATAGTTTTAGAATTCATCCAACAGAGGCACTTTGCATACATATTAACGATGCAGATACGTCCTTCCTCTCTACAAAGTAACTTATTCATGTTCCTATTTTAAGTGTAGTTTTCTCTCTCTTGCCTTTTATCACTTTGTTAGAGACATGCTTACAAGAAGTGTTTTACATTTCTCCTAATAAAACCATTTTTTAAGTATTAAATATAAGCAAAATGAAGTGTCAACACAGCCTTACTGCTGAGGAGTAAGGAGGGAATTTAGGGCAGTTGCTGCTCAACTCTAGCCAATTGTTTTCAGGGAAGAATATGCCCCAATGTTGCTAGATTTACTGATTTTTCAAGAAAAGCAAAGAATTAGGATTTCTAAGGAGTGTCCATATTTTCAAATGTTGGTTGGATCCAGTTGATGGGTTACTTTGAGAATGTGTAATCTGCTATAAATTTTCTAGAAAAATTCTGAAATATGTATCAAAGCCCATAAAAATGTACCAAACATTTATTTTACTTCTAATTATGCTGAAGGCTAACATGGAAAGATATCCGTGATAAATTAAGTGAGAAAAGTAGGGCACAAAAGGGTACATTATAAAATCCATATAAAAATAGATTTCACCCAACATGTATAAGGTAAAAAATAACCCTGAAATGTTAGTGTGATTTCTAACCAGAGAGACTGTAAGGTGAATTATTTGCTTTGTACTTTTCTGAATTTCATTAAAGATTTTACAATGAACATGTCACTAAATGCTTTTCTTTTTCTTTTCCTTTTTTTTTTTTTTTTTTTTTTTTTGAGACAGAGTTTTACTCTTATTGCCCAGGCTGGAGTGCAATGGTGCGATCTCAGCTCACTGCAAACTCCACCTCCTAGGTTCAAGCAATTCTCCTGCCTCAGCCTCCTGAGTAGCTGGGATTACAGGCACCAGCCACCATGTCCAGCTAATTGTGTATTTTTAGTAGAGACAGGGTTTCACCAGGTTGGTCAGGCTGATCTCAAACTCCTGGCCTCAGATGATCCACCTGCCTTGGCCTCCCAAAGTGCCGGGATTACAGGCGTGAGCCACCGTACGCAGCCTAAATGCTTTTCAAAATAAAAATACTTATTTTTTTGCAAATAAAATGACTAAAAGTTCAATATAAAATTTTCAGTATAGGTAGGGGAAATATAAATAAATCTCACAATCTCATCCCTCAAAGTTCGTACTAGTAAGTTTGTGATATATCTCCCAGACTTTAATAAAAAAAAGAAACCTATTATATTTTTGTCATTTAACATACTTTTTCAAAATTAACATACTTTATTTTTTACAACAGTTTTTTATGTACAGAAAAATGGAGCAGATACAATACAGAGTTCTCCCTGACCTCCTACCCCTACCCATCAGTTTCCCCAATTATTAACATCTTAAATTAGTACAGTACATTTGTTACAAATATTGAACCAATATTCATACATTATTAGTAACTGAAGGACACAGTCTATTCATATTTCCTTAGTTTTTTCCTAATGTCGTTTTTCTGTTTCAGGATCCCCTCTATGATATATTACATTTAGTTGTTATATCTCCTTGAGCTCCTCTTGGCTGTTTCTCAGACTTTCCTTGTCTTTCATGACCTTGACAGTTTTCTATAGGATGCCCCTCCTTTGGGATTTGTCTGATGTTTTTCTCAGGATTATGCTGGGGTTATGAGTTTTGGGAAGGAAGATCATAGAGGTAAAGTGCCATTTTCATCACATCATATCAAGGGTATATGCTATCAACATGATTTATTACTGTTGATATTCACTTTGATCACCTGGCTAGAGTTTTGTCAGATTACTCCACTTGTAAAGCTATTATTTTGTCCACAACCATACTGTACTTTTTTACTTGCTTTTTAAAAACATAATAATCACAAATACATACATATATACTATATGTATACATAATAAAATATATGAGTATATATTTATAGTCTCATAGATCTTTATATATCCTTATGTATCTTTATCCATTTTAAGGGCTGCTTTACATGCATTAGCAAAATCAAGTTAACCAATCCCCTCTCTGTGTAAGTTTATTCTATTACTTTTAAAATCCTACAGTCTTTGAAAAATTAACTTTCTTTTCTAACAATTATTCATATTTCATAAATAAATCTTTGTATCTAATATCAAAAATATTTTGCTCCCTTTTAGTTTATATTCTTGGAATATAATTGTATGGTGCTATACCATAATTAATCTGATGAAAAATGATTAGTGGACTCATTACATGATAGTCTCCCAGGTAGTCTCCCATGGTAGCCTCTCAAGGCTCCCAGGTGGAAATAATCTTTTTAAATTGCCATTGTTAATACATAACTTTATTTTTCACACTGACTCACAGAGCTAATTTTGATTGAAAAGTTCTGTAGAAGATATATATTAAACAGAATAGAAAGCATGGGGGAGGGGCCTTTAGGTATTTTTTTTTAATTTAAATTACTATGTTTTGAATTATACAACTTAAATATCTAGTCATGTTGCATTAAATCCAAGAAATACTGTAGGGCACTATTACAGTGGGGGCCAACTGAATATTGCCTAATACATAGAAAATTGTTTCACAGCTATAATAATTACAAAAATTGTGAGTTAAATTGTTTTATTAGCAAATTATAACTAAATATATTTTTCCTACTACATGGCAATGATAGTAACAACCAGCATTTACCAAAAAAGTGTTTAGTTCCTACCTCTGGCTAAGCATTTTACATACATTATCTCACTTGTTTTAAGAAATTTATGAATTCTAAACCTGTCAACACATAACACAGCCTATAGCAAAACACAAACATTTTAAAAAGGACATGATACCTCAGCAAAACAAATAGATTTTCCTAAAACAGTATCTCGCTGAAAATCAAGTACAGGTCAGGGGTGTGTGTGTCTGTGTGTGTGTGTGTGTGTGTGTGTGTGTGTGTAAAATGTTACATGTGTATATAAAATATCTAACATATACATATGTATCTGTTACTGACTACCTGAATGACTGTTCTCTAAAACTAATTCAAATCCTCTCGGAATACATCAGAGTGTATAAGTGTCTGTGTATACACACATACACGTACACACACATATACATGCATACACACACACTTTTCTTGTTAAATGCCTGCATCTCTGTATTGAGATGGACTTTATATTTAAAATTGATTTTAGATATGCAGAAACATGTCTATTACCAATTAATAAACATTGTTAGCTGAATCATCTAGCACCGGAAAATAAATTATTTTAATCATAGTTACATATTCTAGGAAAAAAAAAGATAAAAAGAAAAATAGTATGAATTCAACACAATATTATAAATCAAAATAGTCTTAAAAATTCACAAATAAAGCTAAGTGTACTAGTTTAAATTTACACTTTATTTTTAGGAAGACCACTATATTGAGTAATAAAATGTCTAATATCAACAAATTCAGCTAGTACTCTCTTTTTTAAAATATATTTACATTTCTTCCATCTACTCACTTTTAACCCAAATATCTTCAGATATCATTTGTAATTCACAAATAAAAAGAAAGTATTTACTACATTTGAGTAAAATATAAATTATCGCTATCTCTTCTTGTAACACTATCACATTATAGCAAAATTCAGTACTAAACAATAGTCAAATTTAGCTTTCCTTTAGTATCTAAATACGCATATGGTACAGTCAAGTTGTTGAACAGCAAAAGAAAATGAAAAAAAATTAATTCTAAAACTTTAACTTCTTCCATATACTACATAAAACTTAACACTGACTGGGTTACAAGTCGATTACACTTACATCCAGTATACGACAATAATTGGCTTATACGTACATCCAGTAAATGACAGTAGCATTTTTGGTACAAAATTGAGCAACCACAAGCTAAGTATTTATTCTACAACATGTAAATATCCCACTGTACTGATAAAAATTAGTAATATTTACATGTCACAGAAGAGTATTTAGAGACTTAACTCCTTAATATACAAATTACCTACAGATTACAATCCAAAGAGTAAACTAATCCTGGCTATACTTAAAAACCAGAATGAAAAGACTGATTTTTCTATAGATTTTTTAAGTCTTAAAGAGCAAAATAAAACACATTCAGATTTTTCCAAAGTACATTATAAGCCTCACATTCTGCCAGAATTTGCAAATCTGGCCATTCAAAATGTTTGTTAGTAGTATCCTAAAAGGAATTTCTAAAATTAATGGAATTAAACTTCCTTTATGGTGTATCTCTCAGTATGTGACTTTGGGGTATAATCCACCACTTATTATAATACATACTCTACGTTTTATAAACACTTAACACTTATGTCACCAGTAAAACAACCAAAATTTGTGTATTAATGGTATAAGCAAGGGACTATGCTTGTTATACATTATCATCTCTATACATTAAAACCTCAATCATACTCAAACAAATTCACTAAAGTGTGGTTTTCAATCTGCTAACTATGCATTCCATAATAGCCTGTAATTATTAAAAACTGACAAGAAAGCTACGCCACCTGTGTTTATGTGAAGCCAGGTAATGAAAAAAACAACAACACTGTCATCACCTCTCAATTCCTGATTGCATTATCAAAACTGTAGCCGAGTTTGGCATCTGGGTGTGACCTTGTTAACTGCTAGGGTAATTAAATTTATTCTACTGGGAAAAAGGATGATAAATTATTAGCAAGAAGATTTTGTTCACATTTTATTAAATTGGCCTGTCAAAGGGTTGGCCAAATTATCAAGGGCCTCATTTATTGGAGGCCAGCCATATTGCCACATCTGTTACAATTATTTATAATTTCAGCAGTTGAAAACCAACTGAGTTAGGCATCCGCCATGTAAAGTAATTTACAAATTATCTGATGAGGGAGTGTTTTAGCTTCTCCCTCATTTCTAGCCAGCAGAAAGCCGCGATGTAATTACAGAACACGATTAGGTTCTTTGGGGAACTTATCTTGCACTCATAGCCATAGTAAGATGCAGCAAGAACATATGGAGGAGCTTGTGTTTCTACTCCCTGAAGCTCGTGACCCGCCTGCCGCTGAGCCCTTGAGTTGAATTTGAATGAGAGTGCCATGGCTAATGTTCTACACATGCACCATTTATGCCACAAAACAAATCGGATCACTGTTAATTATGAAGCAGCTATAATCAGGCCTTCACATCTGTGTAATGTGAAGCGCAGTAGGCTGTATTCCAATAATGTATGACTACCTTTGGGTTGCAAATTGCGAGCCATATTGCCTCAGTAGTAGTTACTGAATTCAAAGTAACTCCTTTGATAAAAGCCCATCACATGGATATTTTTATCCAGCTTTATATGAAAAAAAAAAGCAAATCCACAAGCCTTTCTTTATCAGCTATTGACCAGAACAGTTAAAGCATATGGCACAAGTTCATTAATGAACAACACAGAGCACTCTAATTTAATGAAACCACTTGAGCCATAAAAATCAGATTTAGTTAATTCCCTCTTTCCCATTTTTTCATATTTAGCCTAAACCTAGCATTCTATTTAGTATTACAAGTTATCAAGACATACAATATATTTTTTACAAATTTATAAAGAATATTAAAAAGCTTGTGTTGTATTATTTCTAAAGGTTTTATAGGTTCTGTATTTTACAAATTAATTTTCATCACAAGTCTCATGTATGAAAGTATAAACCATTTGTTTTTTCAGAAAGTAAAGCCTAGCAGCTGTATTCTAACAAAAAATACTCTTTACTCCATGAGAAATTTTTCTGTGGAAAGGCAGCTAAACAAGCTGCACCCAGATGGCAAACCAGCTACAGTTTAATTAATCCACTAAAAGCCATTCAGATTTCAGTAAGGGTAACGTAATTTTGAATAATAGTAGGAAAAAAAATCGCTAAACATTCTTAAGTTTTATTATAGCGGCAAGAGAAGTGCCACTATAGAGTAGTTAAAGTTGAGTTGCAGTTTCCATTAGATATGCTAAATTTCTACATTTTAATATGTTAGGCTGTTTCATTCTGCTTGGAACTTAAAGTAGGCTTGAAATATTAGAATATCTATTGGCAGCCTTCTTTTTACAGCAGAAATGGTTTATTTTTCATGCAGGATAGTGAAGTTGTATGATAAGTTCAAATTTGTGAACATAATTCACAAACACCTTTAGAAAAATAGTTTATAGTTAAGACTTACAAAAGATAAAGACTTCAATTTTTTCTTTTAAAGTCTTTCATTTATTAAGGCTAAAAATCATATCATAACATTATATTTTACTGTTAAATTGTTCTCTCCTGAAAATTGATTAAATATCAAATATCCAAATATCAAATTCTCATATATTTGTGTGGCCATATTTACATATACAACTGAATTGAAAATATAAATCACTGAATATAATTAAATCAAGCAACAAATTACAAGACAGTTTTCAGTTAAAATAATGCTGTAGAATAAGTCAACTTTTCAAATTAAGTTTACAGATATAAACTTGAAACTAAAGTGCAGAAAAAAGATGATGATAAGCATAATATGAAAATACTCTATTTGTGGCACCTTGACCTAATATATTGAAAATTATTTTGATCCTGTACAGTAGGAGATACCTAGAGAAAGTATAAGATTGACATTCTTCCATGCTGAAAATGAGAAAAAATGAAATAGAAACAATGAAAAAGTAAAAATCATAAAAAGCCAAACAAAAGCAAACCAATTATTAACTCTGGCATAATATTTTCCAACTAAAGTATGACAAAGATTAACAGCATTCTGAGCCCAAATTAAGGTACTAAAATCTGATCTCCCTTCCACCTGATAAACTGAAATACTACAGTTAGTGGCAAACAGTCACCATCAACACCAGACCCTCTGGCTGGCAAGAAAACAAAGTTAACTACTACTGACATTTTTTTCTCCACGTCACAATTAGACATTCTCTTCCAAAAGTTAACTCTTTATTGTTCTTACTTTCTACTTCCTACAACTGCTATGTCAAAGAATTTTCATGTGTTCATTCAAAAAGCATTTATTGAACTTAGACTATCAATCACTGGAGAAGGCAGTGGGGAAAGAAGGATAAGGCATCAACTCTCCTTGCCCTCAAGGAACTCAGAGTCTAGAGATGGAGATACACAAGGAAAACAATTAAGTTTAATACCTGCTAATGCAGAAAGATGTACATGGAGCTCAATCTTAAGAAAAAGTGTTCAGAAAAAAGCTCTCAATTATCTTGGAATTGAGTCTAGAAGGTCTAGAAAGTATTAACAAGGTGGGCAAATAATACACTGTGATGAACATTATACAGCACTCAGTCCCTAACATATATTTAGAGGGGCATGCGTATCAGTAAGCAAATAAGATAAAAATACAAGCTGACAGAACATTTACAAAAGAAAACGACATGAAAAGTGAAAGTGAAAAACCTCATTAGTTTCCAAAGAGATGAGAAATAAAACAATAAATTTGTTTTGAAAAACAAAAGGCTGTTTTTAAATTATAATAAGTACTCGAAAGAATATAAAATGTGGGCAATCTCATACGCTGTGAGAAGATAACTTAGTATAATCTTGCTGGAATGCAGTTTGGCAGGGAATATATATTCAAAAGCCTTAGGTTCATAATCTCTAACAAAGTAATTCTACTTTTAAGAATTCATCCTGAGGAAACAACCAGGAATGAAAATAAATATATACAAATGAGGCCAGGCGTGGTGGCTCACGCCTGTAATCCCAACACTTTGAGAGGCCGAGGCAGGTGATCATCTGAGATCAGGAGTTTGAGACCAACCTGGCCAACGTGGTGAAACCCCATATCCACTAAAAATACAAAAATTAGCCAGGCGTGGGGGGTGCATATCTGTAGTCCCAGCTACTCGGGAGGCTGAGGCAGGAGAATCCCTTGAACCCAGGAGGCAGAGGTTGCAGTGAGCTAAGATCACATCATTGCACTGCAGCCTGGGCTACAAGAGCAAAACTCCATCTTAAAAAAAAAAAAAAAAAAAAAGGCATTGGAATAAAATAAAATATGTAAAATGTCTCAGACTAGGGAAGTTTAGGTTAAAAAAATGGTACATTCCTATGTTAGAATGAGGCAGTCAAAAAAAAGTTTCAAATGTTAAATTATATTGTAATGAAACGGTAACTGCATATGCAGATACAAATTTATAAACCGTATAATTCCAATTATATAGAATTTATGTTCTTCATTTACTTTATTTACTCTTTCTACACACACACAGAGCCACATGCAGAGTTTAAGAGTGAAAGCACACTCTGGGTCTAAGATCAAGCCTCTCCTTAGATTATCCACCATCATTATGAGGCTGAAGGAGAGGCACTGAGGCTCAGACCTACTTTCCCTAGATCTCTTCACCTTGATCTAGAGACATCAAGAAGAAACCCTAGGCATAGCACCCTTTGTTTCCAAATACCCTGCCACGACTATCTGCCTTGAATTCGATAGTACTAAGCCCGTTATATCTTTTATCACTCTTTATGTGAGTCACCAAAAGCTCCCTGATTCTCATGTTAATTCTTATAAAATTATCATACTCTCATACTAGCTATGAGTGATTTTTAAAAAGAAAAGAAACTCAAGAAATAAAGAGTCTGTAGATTTAAAGTCAAACTGAACACAGATTTGAAAAAAAAAAACCAAATATACAACACAATGGCTACTGCCACCCCCTATTCTCTATTTTACCTTGTACAGTTAGATAGGGTTTGAACTTCTCATTCCTCCTCCATGTCTACTCACTTCTTTCATAGTTTCCATCACACTGTGTGTCTGCACTACATTCTGAGTAATTTTATCAGCTTTATAACCCAATTTTCTAATTATTTGGCTCAATAACTCATTGTGTAAGGCTATTTTTAGTACCAAAACTAGATAAAGATAGTATAAGAAAGCTACACGAAAGACCAATCTTATTCCTTAACAGAGATTTGAAAAAAGCAAACAAAATAACAGTAAAATGAATGAAGTAGAATTTTTAAAGGATGGAAAAGCCCAGTTATGAAAAGATAGAACATTTTATAAAATTTACGACTCATTCATATTAGTTTATTGAGCTCAATAACCTGATAAAAAGGTATCTATGAGAAATTATAGTTAACTTCATTCCCAATGATAAGATATTCAAATTCCCTTTAAAATTAGGAACAAGACAAGAACACTCACTCTAACCACTTCTGCTTAACTTTCGTCTGGTAAAATATATAATGATTGGTAGAATATATTAGAATTTTTAAGGAAGAAACAAAACTACCAATATTTATAGATGATATGACTGTCTACCCAAAAAAAACCCAGTTGAATCTAAAAATACAGAATTAATAGGAGATTAACAGGGTGACTAGATATAAGATAAATATTTAAAAATCAATTGCATTTCTATACACAAAAAATAGAAAATGTAATAAAATGCAGATAGCTAAAATACCAACAAAAACACAACTTACTCAGAAATAAATCTAATTTTAAAATATGGAAGACCCTATGGATAAAGCTGCAAAATTTTATTTAAATACATTAAAGAACACATAAATTAATGGAGACATTATATTCATTTATAGAAATATTTTAAATGGTAAAGATGTCAGTTCCATTCAAATTAATCCCCAAAGAGTTTCTGAGGAAACTTGACAACTGGTTATAACATTATATTGAAATAATCAACAATGTCCAAAATACTGGAAAAAGAATAAAGTGGTAAGATTTGTCCCTAAAATTATCAGGACTCACTATGAAGCTATAATAATAAACACAGTGCTGCTGTTTCAAAGATTTAAAAGTTACCCAGTGCAAATAAATAGGGAGCCCAGAAATTGACCCATATAAATATGGACCCATATATGCATGCAATAATAAATGTCAGGGGTGGCATTGTACATCACTGAAAAAGGGTAATTATTAACACAATAGATATGCTGAGACAAACAGATATCCAGATTTTTTTAAATTAAATTGAATTCCCTTCTTCATAGCAAACACATAAATAAATCCCACAGATTAAGAACTTATAAGTGGAAGTCAGAACTACACTTTAGATGAAAATATAGGAAAATATCTTTACGGTGTTAGAATGAGGAGGGCCTTCTTAAATAAGAGACAATATACACCAACTATAAGACAGAATATTGGAAAATTTAATTCTATTAAAATAACTTCACTTTTCAAGATACCAGAGAACAAGTGAAAAGGAAAAGCCACAAACAAGAAGATATTTGCGAGATTTTAACTAACTGAGAGCTGAGACTGTTGGCTAATGTCTAAACTCATTTCCTCTTTTTGGAAATCAGTACATATTTCCCCATTTTCTTTGCATCATATCATGTGGACAGAGAATTGAGTTCTGGCCAATGATATGCTGGCAAAGTGATATGTACTGTTTCTAAGCCAGATTCATAAAACTTCCTAAATGTGATTTTGTATACTCTTTTTCTCTTCTGGCTGGCTGAAGTAGAGATGACCCAAAACTTTGGAAGCCATGTTTAAAGATAGTACATCCAAAAGATAAAAGGAGTTTGGGTCTGTAAATCACTGCTTGGAAGTTGGGAGCCCAAGTAATACCCACATTGGACTGTTATGTAAATAAAAAATAAATTATTTTAAGTCACAGAGATTTGAGGTCTATATTTTTCAGAAGGTGACATTATGTTAAATAACAACAAACGATTAGTATCCAAAATAAGTAACTTCAACGAAAAGAAAAACATCCTAATAGAAAAATAGACGAGATATAAATATTTCACACATAAACATAAGAAACTCAAAGTCATTAGAAATCAAAGAAATACAAAATGAAACTACAATGAGATATTTTATCTCTTTAAAAATACAACTAAGAAGTCTATAATTTGGCAAACGATTTGGCATTTTCTTATAAACCTGAACAGTTGCATATCTGTCAGACAATTTCATCCTTAGCAATAAGTCCTAGAGACAGTCTTGCACATGTGTGTCACAAGACACACATACAATCTTTGTGATATATACAAAGATCACAGAAGCAGTATGCAAAAATTCTTATAGCTGAAAAAACAAAAAAACACGAAAAAGTTCACTGACATAGATTGTTTAGTCTATTTGGGTTCCCATAAATGGGGTATCCTATAAACAACAGAAATGTATTCCTCACAGTTCCAGAGACTGGGAAGTCCAAGATCAAAGCACTGGTAAATCTGGTGTCCAGGGAGGGCTGCCTTTTGGTCCATACACAGAATTGGCTTGCTATATCCTCACATTGTGGAGGGGTTGAGGGGTATCTCGCAGACCTCTTATTTTATAAAGGTGCCAATCCCATTCATGAGAGCAGAGCCTCCCAATGTCCCACTTCAAACACCTTCACATTAGGGATTAGAATTCAGGTATGAATTGGTGTGGGGAATACAACCAGACTATTCCATAAATAAATTGTAGTTTATTCATACAACAGACTGTTGCACAGAAGGGGGAAAGAATTACAGGAACACTCAGCAACAATAAATTTCCCTACAAAAAGACTTACTCGCAGAGAATAATATGTGTAGATGATATTTTTTAAGGTTTAAATAAAAGCGATACTAAACAATATATTATTTAAGAAAACATAGTTTTAATAAGTAGGAACTCATAAACAAAAAATCCAACACAGTAGTCACTTTCATGAAAAAAAGAAAGAAGGGATCAGGAAAGAGTACATAGATACAATCAAGATTATTTGTGACAGTTGCTGGTGAGTACACCAACATTATATTTATTCTTCTATAGGTTGCAAATATTTTGTACTAAAAATTATAAAAAATAAAGCAAGAACATAAGGGAAAACAACTAAAGAAAATTCTCTTCTACTGAGGAAAGCAAGAAAAGAGAGTAACGATGAAAAGAAATAAAAATCAACAAGACTGGTTAAAACGTGCAACTCAGATCTTGTGGTCTTGCTATTAGCCACATGGCAGGTATCTCATTCACAGATAAATATAGTAAATTTAATGGTTGGCTTTCTCTCTTGTCCTCTACTGCAAGATTTTCCTCCAAGGCAAAAAAACATTATTTCTGCATGAAAAAGATAAACAATGGCTTTGAGATAAGAATAGGCAGTCATTCAGAATTCAGCTAGTTAAGAGCAGGGTGCTTAGAAATCAAGGGTCACAGGTTTCAATCCCATATGAACCAATTAGCTTTGCCCTTTTCTATGGCAAAGACTGTCAGCTCACCAATAATTCGGATTACAAGTTGAAATCGGAAGAAAGGAAGATAAATCGCCACCAATATGAGAAAAAAATCTCCAATTTACTAACATAACAAGGGTCTTCTCTGTATAATAAATTAAGAGCTAACATGTATTACTCTAAATGTCCACTATTCATTGTCTCATGTAATCTTAAGAAACTCTAACGAGGTAAGTACTATTATAATACCCATTTTATAAATGTTGAAACTGAGTTGACTTAGAGAAGTAACTTGCCCAAAGTCACACAATTAAGTGCTCAAGTCTATGATACAAATCCATGCACCCAGACTCCAGAATCTACGTTCTTATCTGTTACTCCGTAAATAACACCCCCACAATCCTGCACAAAAAAAAGTCTCTCTAGAAGTATTTACAAATTTAGAGATAGAAAAATTGAAAGAATAAAACTTTCATACCATTTCCCCTCAATTATGTATTTCTCTTTCCACTTAGTCTCCTATTAATCATTAAAGTATGATCGCTAGACCAGCTCTAACAGCCTGATCTGGAACATGACAGAAATGCAGAATCTCAGGCCCCAGCCCAGACGTACTGAATTAGAATCATAACTACCCCCACCCTAAAATGCTTGGATATAGATTAGAAGAAGTGTTTACCCAAAGTAATTTCACTATCTAGGATACACAAACTTTCTCATTCTGGGCCTATGCTAGTGCACTTCTGACAAGTGCACTTTCTGAAACTAGAAAGCCCTTAACAAACTGACATAAATTGTTTTCTCTGTGAAAGTTTTGCTAATTCCTTCCTCTCCATTAAACATGCTCCTTGAAAAGCTTCTCTCCACAAGTTCCTATTTGGTTCATACTTCAATTACAGCACATTTTGTAACTATTTTTTTACCTGAATTCCTATCTGTAAGATTCACAGAAATATAAATGTTCTTGTTCAGTTTTGTATCCCCTGTCAAAACACAATGGGATTTTAATAAATATTGCCTATAGGACTGAATAAATGAATGCTGGATGGATGGATGGATGGATGGATGGATGGATGGATGGAAAAAAAAGGATGAAGAGATAGTCTAGTTGGACTGAATCCTAAAATGAGAGTATCAGCATGATAACGTATATGTTACTAATTGGTAGAAATCTTGAGTCACACATTTCTCTTCATTCCTACTTCCTTAATGCAGGGCTTCCACATCTCTCCTCTATCTAACTTCAGTGTACTTCTACTGTTAGGAGAGCTGTGAGAATAATCTTTCTTGCCTCAGAAAATAGCAAATCCATTTATCCAGGTGGTTAGGGCTGAAGAGCATGGATTATTTTTTAATTCACCCTTTCTTCTCATATTTCACATATAAGCCAATATCAAAGTTTATGAACTCTACCTTTGAATTATTTTTATAACATAGTCTAAGTACCCACTGAGTTCTACCTGGACTATTACAATTGCCTCAAATTGGTCTCCCTGCTCTCATCCTTGCCTTCCTATATTCTGTTTTCTGCAATGCATCCAGAGTGATCTTCTTAAAACATTCAGTTAGATCTCACCACTCTTCTGATTAAGACAACCCAATAGGTTCCATGTTGCTCTTCTACAAAAAACACACCAATGGCTTTTCATTTCACTCAGAAGAAAATCTATATCCTTATAGTAGCCTAACAATGCCCAAGGAGATCTGCCCCACATTTATCTCTCTGAGGTCACCTTTCACTTCTCTTCCCATAACTCTCAGCCTAGCCATACTAACCTTCTTTCTAGACAAGCTCCTGATACACGAGCTTTGCATTTGTCCTCTCTGCTTAGCATCCTCTTCATCAAATATCTAAATGATTCACTTCCCTAGATTTCTTTTCAAATGTCACCTAATCAGAATGATTTCTTCTGCTACCATACACAAAATAGCACTATCACTCTCCATCATGCTCCATCTCATGCTGTATTATTTTTCTCCATGTGCATACATTCAGGTCAGAGGGTCACTGTCTGATAAGCACATGACACATGGTAGTAAGTGCTATGTTATTGTTTCCTTGTTTTGCTTCCTAATATTTCTTCATCACCAAGAATAGCACCTAACACAGAGTAGAATATCAATAAAAATTTGTGGAATATATATTTAGATATATTAATTAATGAAGTTGTAGTTAACAGTATGATTCCTGCATTTTACTATACATTTTACAAAAAAAAATACTTTCAATTCAAACTTCCTGTCTATCTATCTTCCATATAACCTAAAAGCCATTATTTAATCAGTCTGAAAAATGTACTTATTTTAAGGTCACCTCATTAGCTACACAAAGATTCTTATTCAGAGAAACATGCTCAACAATATCTATCTAATATTCATTCATACAATTTTCAAACTCCACATATGTATGACATATACAAAGGGACAATCATAAAACTACAACAGATTTCTCACCAGAAATTATGCAAACCCAATGACAGTGACATGATATCTTCTCAACATTAAAAAAAAAAACAAACATTTTTTCTTCTGTCTGGTTTGAGACAATTGCATAAAGAAATAATTATAAATCTGTAATGATGGCATACAATGTATAAAGATGTATTTGTGACAATAACAGCATAAAGAGCAGGAGGAGAAACAAAGGTGCATAGAAGCATGTTTTGTATTGACATTAAGTTCATACGAATTTCTATGAGATTGCTGTAAACTGTTAGTTCTAATCCCCCCAAGGTATCCACTAAGGAAATAACTGAAAAATATATAGTAAAAGAAAAACAAAGGAATTAAAATATCACACCAGAAAATATTACAAAAAAGAAGGCAGTAATGGAGGAAAAGAGGAACAAGACATAACACATATAAAAAATAGCAAAATGGCAGATTTATATCTTACCTTATCAATACAGACAGTCCTTGACTTCAAATGGTTGAACTTATGATTTCTCAATTTTACAATGGTGTGAAAGCAATATATATTCAGTACACTCCTTGACTTATGATATGGCTATATCCTTATAAACCCATTATGAGCTGAAAATATTTTATCAAAAATGCACTTTCAACTTGCAACATTTTCAACTTACAACAGGTTTATCATGACATAGCCCCATCATAAGTTAAAAAGCATCTGTAATTATATTAAGCTCTCAAATTAAAGGTGTAGATTAGGACAGAATAGATTTTAAAATCATAATTCAACTATAGGGTGTCTACAGAGAAACACTTTAGATTAAAAGACACACATACTGAATGTAAAAGCACGGAAAAAGATATAACATGCAAATAGTAACCAAAAGGAAGCTGGTGTGGCTATAGTAATCAGACAAATGGACTTTAAGACAAAAATTGTCACTAAAGATAAAGAACAATTTATAAGGACAAAAGAATCAATTCATCAAGAAGAGATAACAATTATAAAAATAAATGTACTTAACAAAAGAACCCCAAAATATATAAAGCAAAACCTGATAGAATTAAAGAGAAAAAAAGATAATTAAACAATAATAATGGGAAAAAATAATAGAAGATCAGCATGGACATAGAAGACTAGAAGAACATTACAAGCCAATTGGACCTCAAAAAAAAACAGAATGGAACAGAAAGGGGAAACAGATAAACCTACATGTATGGTTGGAAAAATTCAACATATCTCTTAGTAATTGATAGAACAAGTAGAGAAAATCTATACAGATAAAGACCTAAACAATGATATCAAAAAACTTGACCTAAACGAAACACTTAAAGAATATTCTACCCACAAAAGTAGGACACATATCAAGAATTCAACATTGATGGGTACAACATCAGACTAACCACAACAGAATAGAGAAAGTATGAACTTAAGGAAACATCAAGGTTGAAGCAAAGAGAGAAAAAACCCTGAAGATAGAAAATAGAGCTCAAAAAATATATGGAATATAGTGAAAATATGTGTGTAATTGTAATCTCACAAGGACAGGAGAGAAAGAATATGTACAATTTGAAGACATTTTTACCACAAATTTTCTAAGAATAAAGAAAACCAAAACCATAGGCCATGGCTGAAAAAAGCTCTAAAAACTGAAAAACCAGGAAAAGGAGAAACACTGCCACATTTAAATCATATAAAAAATGCTGGAAACAAAAAATAAAGAGAAACTATGAAAAGTAAACACACAAAGGACACACTACTGTTAAAGATGCAACAATAAGCGACATGACTTCTCAATACAAAATACAGAAAACAAGGTATGCCATCTTTAAAATAAAGAAAGAAAAGATAGTGCAAATCAACAATTCTATCCACCTGGAAAATACTCTTCAGAATTAAAAGCAAAAGAAAGACATTATCCAAAAATATATAAAATGAGAGAATTCACTGTGAGATGATGACCAATAAAATAAATACTAAAAGGAGTGCTTAAGGCAAAAGATCCTGGTCACAAATACAGAATTGCAGAAAAGAATAAAGAAGATTAAAATGTGTAAAAATTCGAAATGCAATTGATTTTTTACAACAATATTTTATAGAGTAAAAATATCTGTATAATTAAAATGTAAGACAATAAGAGGTGACAAGATAAACAAGTTATAGTCTATTAAGTTCCCTGCATTGTTTAGAAAATGATTTTTTTTAAACAAGTTAAAATATGCTTTAAAAAGTCAAAGATTGGGAAGTTCCACTTACAATAATGGCAGAGTAGATCCTATCAGAGTAAATCTACCACACACTACTATTTAAACTCCAAGCAAATTATAAAACAGCTACCTGAAGGCAACAGAGAGTGATCAAATGTAAGCAGAATCTAGATAAGAACTGATACTTGAAAATGGAACAGCATTGGCTAAGTTACCCATTTTGATGAATTTTTACCTTAGCAAGGCCCATAACAGAAATCATGTTAGGAGACTAAAATTCCAATAGAACCTTGCAAGAACTTATTAATGGCTTGAAGAACTAGAGGACAAAGTTCAGTCATACCACTGTAGCTACAAATTGAGGGGGAAAATTCCAGGAAATAAAGAGTAAAAACTATGAACTCATAACTGAACTATTCATTCACTGAGCAGATCTCTAAGCAATCCAAATAAGATTTAAAGAACTGAAAAGCAATTTACTGCCACCCACCTGATGGGAAGCAGGGCTTGGAATTTAAGTCTGATCTAGTTAAAATTCTGATTTATATATTTATTTACACACTTGTATGAGTAACACAACAGGAACCAGGGTCTCTATAACATATATTTTACAACACACACCATATATTTCCAAATTAGAAGAAACAATATATTACCCATATTCAAAAGAAAAAACAATAGTGATCAAACCCAAAAAGACCCAACAGATAAAGAAAATACGGATTTTAAAGAAGCTATTTTAACTATTATAACAAGGACCTATATTTGCAGAATAATTCACATAAAAAACTCTAAGAGCAAGTTGGAGATAACAGAAATTTCAGTTAAACTGAATATAAAGTAATAGAAACTAACCTGAATAATATAAAACAGTTTTTTAAACATAAACAGAGCTGGCCAGGCAAAGTGGCTCACACCTGTAATCCTAGCACTTCGGGAGGCCAAGGTGGGTGGATCACCTGAGGTCAGGAGTTTGAGACCAGCCTGGCCAACATGGCGAAACCCTATCTCTACTAAACATACAAAAATTAGCCAGGCATGTGGTGGATGCCTATAATTCTAGCCACTTGGAAGGCTGAGGCAGGGGAAATGCTTAAACCCAGGAGGCAGAGATTGCAGCGAGCCCAGATATTGCCACCGCACTCCAACCTGGGTGACAGACAAAGCCAGGGTCCGTAACCAAAAAAAATAAGAGCTTTACTAATCTGTGGGCCAACACTGAAAAGCTTAACATAAGTGAAATAGGAGTCTCAAAAGGAGAAAAGAAAGAAGAGGAATCAAAAATATTTGTGAAAGTAAGGTCAAAATTTTTCTCCAATTTGGTTTTAAAATTATGAAAATCAAGAAGCTCAGCAAACTGCAAGATGGATAAACATACTGAAAATCAAACTTGGAAATCTCATAGTTTAAATGCTAATAGTCAAAAGGAAAATCTTGAAAAAAAAAAAGCCAGAGAAAACTGACACATTACATTTAAGTGAATAATGAAATGAGTTCTGCTGAATTACCATCAGAAACTGTGAGTCTAGAGGATAGAAGAGTAAATTTTTAAATTTTTTTTAAAGCCAGTTAATTAATCCAAAAGGAAGAAAGAAAAAGAGAGGGAGAGGAATCAAAGACAGGATAAACAGAAAACACATGATAATGTGGTACACCTAAACCGAATCATATTATAATTATGCTACAATTCAATGGATTAACACTGCAATGTAAAGGAAGAGATTGTCAGAATAAATTATAAACAACAGGATCCAAATGTACACACTTTAAATATACAGTAACCTATTTGCTGAAAATAAAAGAATGAGAAAGGTATACTGTGTAAAACATAACCATATAAGGGAATAATTGGCTATACTGATATAATAAAGGTATATTTCAAGCTAACAAAATACTATAGTTAAAAATGAGAAAGGGTTCAATGAATCAGAAAGACATAACAATCATCAATATGCATGCAACTGATAAAACAGCTTTAAAATGCATGAAGCAAAAATTGAGAAAACAAAGAAGAAACAAAAATCTACAATTATATGGGAGATTTTAACATTCCTTTCTTAAGCAACTGACAGAAAAACTAAACATAAAAATCATTAAAGACATAAAAGATCTGAACACTATCAGGTGCAATATAATTAATATTGATATTTAAGGAGCACTCTGCCCAGTAGCTGCAAAACACAAATTATTCTCAGGTACATATAATACTTTCACCAAACCCACAGGCTTCAAGTCTCAATAAATATCAAAATACAATAATCTTATACAGTACTACCTGTGACCACAATAGAAGTAGATTAGAAGTCAGTAACAATAAGATAAACAGGAAACACACACATATATACAAATATTTCAAAAGTAAATATGACACTTACATTCACCGAAGAGTCAAACAGAAAATCCAAAGCGAAATTAGAAACATTTCTAAATGAATGCTAAGCTGGAAACCATCATTCACAGCAAACTAACACAAGAACAGAAAACCAAATACCAAATGTTCTCACTCATGAGTGGGAGTTGAACAATGAAAACACATGCATACAGGGAGGGGAACATCACACACCGGGGCCTGTTAGGGG
>CAUYLG010058771.1:0-26294 GCA_963573385.1 Cacajao melanocephalus
GTCCTTTGTCAGATGGGTAGATTGCAAAAATTTTTTCCCATTCTGTTGGTTGCTGGTTCACTCTAATGATTGTTTCTTTTACTGTGCAGAAGCTCTGGAGTTTAATTAGATCCCATTTGTCTATTTTGGCTTTTGTTGCCAATGCTTTTGGTGTTTTAGTCGTGAAGTCCTTGCCTATGTGTATGTCCTGAAGACTTAAACATAAGACCTAACACCATAAAAACCTTAGAAGAAAACCCAGGCAAAACCATTCAGGACATAGGAATAAAGATGTTTTAAAGTTTCACATTCCTATTCTAAATAGTAACCCCATGTATGTTTCTTAATAGAGTTTGTCAATGTTAAAAGTTTATATTACTTTATGTAAACAGCTACACATAAGAGGGAAAACACTGTAATTTTTGTGTTTTGAATATAAATACTTTATATATAAAAAGAATTATTAAATATGCTATACAATAAATAAATCATCCTATCACTCAGTTTGAAAAATACATTACTAGTATTATTAAAGCCCTCTTCACACTTCTCACTCAATACATCCTTCTCTCCAGCCCTTTATTGTTGGTACATACTGTTTCCTCTTATTGTGATTTTACAGATGCCCATGTGTAGCTATAAACAAACAGTGTTTAGGTTTATTTGTTACTGGACTTTGTATAAATAATTTATTTCAATATTGCATAGCATACCATTACATCTGCATATGTAAATGTGTATTCATGCATATATAATTATATGTAATGCCCACGCAATTTTATATGTATAATTTTTATATATAACATATTTTTAAATTATATATATAATTTTATGCATTGTTTTGTCAATGGATAGATATTTACATTATTTTTAGGGATTTTATTGCCAAACAATATGTATATATGTATTCATTTCTTCTGGGATACACGTGCAAGAATTTCTCTCAGCATTATACAGAATAAATGGATTTCACATTTTTAGTATTATTAAACAATAACAAATCTTTTCCCAAAGTAATTTTACAGAAACTAATTATTATATAAAGTGTATAAGACTTAATGCTCTTTCAACAATACTTGGTTTTATTAGACTTGTTCATTTTTGTCAACTGGTTAGAAATAAAATAGTATCTGACTATAGTTTTAATATGTGTTTCCCTTGTTATTAATGAAGTTGAAATCTTTTCATATTTGTATTGGTCCATATGTTTTAATATTTCATATGCTTATTGAAATAATTGTCATTTTCCCATTGTTTTATTCCTATTTTTTATTTGTCTCATATATCAGATTTTCGTATGAGTTAAGGTCTCTTAGCATATTATTTGTTTGAAATATCTTTGTTTGACCCTCTTTTGGGAGATTGCCATGTGAGATACACAATTTTTGTCAACAGATATTACATCTACAACTTGTAAGTATTTTCCCACTGTCTTTTGATGTTCAGGAGTTCAATTTCAGCCTAATTCACTACTTTGGAGATAATATTTCTTTTATCTCTGGTGGCTATGTCTTTGGTGTTCTGTGGTTTTGCCAGGTGGTGACTACATATGGATTTCTATATATTTATTTTGTTTCGCTTATGTGGTGCTTTTAGAGTCTGAATTTGTACTTTCTAAAAATTGTCAAAACATTGTAAACATTGTATATCCCCCATTCTTCTCTGGTCTCCTTTTAGAATTCCAGTGAGACACATCCTAGCTCTTCTTGTTCTTCTTTTTGTCACTTAAGGTGCCTTTTAAAAAGTTTCTACATCCTAGCATCTATGTGCTACAGGTATGTTATTAATTCTTGCATAATAATTTATCATTCATTTATAATTTTTTTTATTTTATGGTTTATCTTTTATGCTACATTTTCTATTTAACTCATCCATGGAGATTTTGATTTGAATTACTATAGTTTTTAGTTCTAGAACTCTATAGAAGAAAATTATTTTCTGTGTTCCCACACACTTTTCAGCCTTCTTGAAAATGATGCTGCTAGGTTTTGAGCAGCGATGGTGTGACACACTTTCAAGAGGAACCTCAGATGAGCTTGTTTGCTACCCTTCAACTATACATTAGCTTTAGCCAAGAGGAGGACCTTATGTTGAGATGGCAAAGCTGTGAGGTTCATTCAGCTTGGATGTCTTAGTTGCTGCACAGAGGACAATTGCCAAGGTAAGTCACCTGACCCTTACCATACTTTAAGGGAGTACAAGGAACTTTAGTTGTTGGGTTGCTTTTTGCTGTAACATAGACCTGCCTACCCTGACTAATCCAAATCTCCAGTGTTTCTTTTTCCAATTCTACTTTTTTATTTTTTACTTAATTTTTTAGACATGGGGTCTCACTCAGTCACGCAGGCTGGAGTATGGTGGCCCAATCATAGGTCACTGCAGCCTCAAACTCCTCGGCTCAAGTAATGCTCCCACCTCAGCTTCCCCAGTAGCTGAGACTAGAGGTGTGTGCTACCACGCCTGGCTTATTAGGTAACTTTATATATCCACTTAATCTTTGCCCACTTTTTAAAATATATATTTAATTCTCTAAACATTTTATTCTTCCTCATTTTATATTCTATAAGCAATGTTTTTAATCTGATGTCACTTGGGTTTAAATTGTTCCCTGTTGGGGTTTTTTCTGCATGTATTTGATATTTCGTATAGTGATACACTCATATTTGATTGTATTTCATCTGTGGAAAAATACAAAGAACCTAGGTGAAGAATGATTCCTTCCAGAGAAGCTTCTGCTACAGACAGAATATGCCAACAAACTGGGACCACTGTTATTTAATCTCTCAGCTTCCAGTTTTCCTGACCACTCAGCTAGTATAACGAGAGCCCCAAACTGGTGTGAGGCAAGCAAGCCTATGACATATATTCTAAAGAGCCACACGGCCAGCCATATCTAGCTATTGCCAAAAAATCTAGGTTTTAATGTCTTTTTCCTGTCCTGGCCAGTGGATTTTTTCAGGCTGCTCTTTCACTGAGGTTATACCCTTTCGGAGAAGGAAGATTTAATTACAATTCTCAGATCTCCTTTCCCTTCCATAGGTGCATGACCTAATAACCTGAACCTCATTTAGCTAGTCCCTCAAATTACAGGTTGTTGTATCCTCCCCATGCCCAAAGAAAATCCCCAGGTTTCATGTTGTCTTGCAATTTTAATTTCAGCTTTTAATTCCTTCTGTGCTGTTGAGAGATTTCCTTTACTATCTTGAGAACTCAGCTATGCATTTAAAAAATACATTTATTTTAGAATATACATTTATTTTAAAAATATATTTATTTAGCTCATGTTTATGTTTGCAAGGGAAGACATCAAAAGAAAGAAAACTATGTATGTCTTTATATGCTGTTATATTCCTACCACTTAGTACTGTGTGAACACAAAAAAATGTTTATTTAATGAATGTTATGGAACAATTTAGATTGACCAAAAAAAAACATAAAATAAGACAAACTAAATATTTGTTGATTTCTCAATGTTTTAAGCATAAATAAAAACATAAAGATTAATATAAAACAATCAGCCTAGTTCTGACTACCCAAAGATTATAAATGTTCACATTCCTCTACAAGTGCTTCAGTCTTCTTTTAGAGTAATACAATGTTACCAAAACAAACAATTTCTAATTAGAGCTATCTGAAAAGGATTTATTCATGTATTCTTTCAATTAACATATATTGACTTAAAATTAAATATCAGAAACTATGCTTAGCACTGGAGATTCAAAGATAAATTATATGATTTAAATTACTTACATTTTAGGTAAGTACTGGAGTTATGCCTTTCAAAATAATATTTTACTAAGACTGTGCTATTGATGATTCAATCTAGTTCCATAAACATTTATTGAGCACCTAGGGAAAATCCAGCAGTGAAAATAAAGGAGGAGGGAGAATGCTATAATTATACAGAATCTTCTTTATTACTTACTGACACTGTGTATCGTAAAAGAATTGACTCTTATCTATGTATGTTATCCCTTGCCTTTTACTTCTATTTGGATTATTTATTAATCCTTGACAAAAAAGATCAATATATTATGAATTCATTTATATAAACTCAATATCAGTGAGATAAAATATAATTATGGAAGTTCTATTATATAAAGAAGTACAGAGAGAACTATTATAGATACTTAGAGATGAGCTATGCCTCTCTCATTTCCTGTACTTTGCTGTACAAGTAGATATAATGCTATTTCTTCCATTATGAATTAAAATATTCTTAAATTTGTTGAAGAATTTCAATAAAGCCAATGAAAAGAATTATTAATCCCCTTGGATAGTAGTGGGAAATGTACTGTAATTGGTAGGCTTCATATCAGAGTTCTTGGAATTTCGCCAACCGCATTAGCAATTGGTCATCTTAATTACATGGTCCATTAGCTGAAATCTGCATCACAAAACTACCACACACAATCCTTGCCAACTCTGACCCATTCATTGTGAGGTCAAAGTTTCCTTGTTCATTGCAAAATGAAAGGAGATATATTAAGTTAAAGTATTTCAAGCTCATTAAATATACGACTTCAAGTTATTCACCGTATCACATACAGAAAATAACTGCAATTCTAGAGACTATTCTTCCAATACTTTCAGAATTTTTATAATGTAAGATAGTTCTACAAAAGATCTGGACACATTCAAAAAATTTAAAAAGAACATGTCAATCACTCAGCTTCTACTTTCTATGATTTATAATTACCCACAATATTGACACAAATGTCTCATTCTGACTGATAATAATCATTAGGGTGTTTCTAAGTAAAACATAGATTCAGAGCCAACCTCATCATTGTCAGGTATTCGGACAGAAACATCCAGGGAACCTGTACCAAAGCCACTTTGCAATGTTTCTTTTAGCACTATTCTTACCAAAAAGTGTTTATATAACAAACTATTGGATGAATTTATTCAATATTCATTCCTTCACTCAGTCAGATATTAATATCTCTGAGTATTTACTATGTGCTCCATGCTGGCATACTAAGATAAATAAAAGATATTCCCTGACTCCAAGATACCCATGACTGAGCCCATTCTATGTTAATGTTCCAACATAGCGCAAATTTATCAAATGTTTTTGTCTATTCCAGAGGTTTTATTCCTCCATTTTGTTTCAAAGGACATAATGGAAAAATTACTCTGATTTCTTGCAAAAATACAAGGACTATATTTACATATTTCTTGAATCTGTTTTAATTTATCAAAATATTGAGGTTAACCTACAGTATAGCATATGATGAACTCAGGCTAGCATTATTCTAAATCATTCATATTTTTGCAAATTACCCATAAGATAAGGCATTCTGTAATTTGCCTGGTTCTAAAGACATGCTTACTGATTTACATATTATACTCGCCAGGTTTCCTTTAAAAGAAGTTGTAACAAGTATCTGTTTTCTATTTTTGTATTCCTTTCTATTTTCCCTGGATCCTTAGAGATCAGTGAGAACATTTCAAACACATATGCAAGTTCTCACAGTAACTGAGCTCCATTCTTGTGAGTTGAAAGAGCTGCTAAGTAGTCACTTTCATCTTTTCATTTAACCATGATTTCATATTAATGCTTATTCTAAACTTTCTCATCTAAAATATATTTCCTCTTGACATGAAACAAAATGGAAATGGTTGAGCAGAACTACTCTCTTGAACTCTTTGTATTACAACTTTGGCTTCAGTGAGTAGACATGCCTTAATATCCTTCAAGCCTTGAACAAAATAACACACACACACACACACACACACACACACACACACACAGAAATTGAAAAGCATTTCTGTTGTCCATAAATTTTTTTTTCACTGTAGATCTAAGCATCCTTGGTGTATCTTACATTGCTCTATGTTACTGTAAAGAATATTCTCAGCTAAATGTCATCCAGACCATCTTTTCCACCAATTCTTTTAAAATGATGTCTTACTGGATTGTTCTCTATCTAGCTGTATCTATCTCTTTATATTACCTTCCCTATTTTCTTTATCATTAAGATCAGATAAAATTTTAGAGTCTAATATACATTTCAGGAGCCTCCCAGCCTTCTTAACTCATCCACTCCTTTAGTGGGTCAAGCAGTGGGATAAACTTTGGTGTGGTGGAAGTTTTAGAGACTATATGACTAAAGTCAAATCATCTTATTCAACTCGGGCTATCTGGAAACAGGAATAAGACAGTTTCTGGAAAGAAACTGTGAAGATATGATGAGCTCTATAGAGTTCAATCTAGTTTCTTATCCTATTAGGCCTAGAAGAAAGAGATAAAAGAACCATTAAAGTGGTACAGACATGTCCTGACCTTGTGATTGCACCCTAATCTTTGGCAATGGTTACCTCCTGTGATCAGCGAAGAGGCTGCTAATGCTGAGGAATTTCAGCAATGATGATCTTTTTTGGCGGTGGCAAAGGTGAAGGGAACGAAATCACACTTTGTGTATTTTCTAGGCTATTGCTACACAGCGTTATTGAAATAGGTTAGAAGAAACTGAGACAAACTTCTAACACCCTGGAAGCTACGAGACAAGTGAGAACAGGGAGAGGTGACAATTTTGAAGATATAACCAAAGAACAATAGTGTATTTTGTCATTATCATCACCATCACCACCATCATCATCATCATCATCACCATCTAGTACTATGACCATATCTCCAGGCTTGTATTACCTGGGAACTCCTTAACTCTGCAGAATTTACACTCATTTTTTAACAGCATTTGGATACGTGTCTAATTCTGTACAGGATTCCATTCACTAGTAATTGAGAACTCTAAGGCAACAAGGCCCTTCTCACAAGAACCCCATTACTCTCTTAGTAAAAAATTATTTCCTGTTTTAAAAATTAGATTAAGAGTAGATCACATCACTCCTTCCATTTTCTCACTATTTAAAATTGAATAAAAATTTCAGTAGCTATCTGAACAAAGATAAAGAGAAATAAATGTTATTTGAATGTCAACTGTGTTCTAAGCACCCGTATTTATAAATTTTACATATACTATATTTAATATTTTAATATCTCAAACTTTATATTTTGAGATAAAGAAACTGATCAGTGTTTAGGAAGACAATAGAGAATATGGGGAAAGATGGATCAGATGGAAAGAGGAGCAGAAACACTGATCCTCACAGAGTTCAGAATGCAGAAACAGAATTACATGGCTCTCCACTGTACTGCTGAGCCTCATCCCTCTTTGGGATTAACATCATGCATTTCTTCTATCTGGGTACACTGGCATACTACCATAGTTAGAAAACAACAATTTTCTTTCCATTTACTCTTATCCCTAGTAAACTCTTTGCTTAAAGGCAGGGAGTGACCATTCAGGGCTACTTGGCTCTTTTCCCTGGCAGACTGGGTTCTATTCCTGTATCTGTCTCCCTACCTGCCTGTCTAATATAAATACAGCTGCATCCCATGGAAGTTTCTGTTCTTGTCTTCATGCCCAGGACATAGGCTTTCTCATTCCCTACCACACCAATAATAATTATAATAATATAAATAACTGGATCCTTCTAAGGAATGGGGTGTTATTTGGCTAAAAATTAAGAGAGTTCATAGAAGCGATTTTTATATCTCAGAGCACAAAACTTTATGTCAAAATTTCTATTTTCTTTCCAAGTTAGGTCCGCAGTATCAGCTCCTATCCCTTATAAATTCTGCCTTTCAGTTTCTCTTTCTCCTTCCTCTGACATTCTTCGCTTCCACCTTGGACATTTTATGCTTTTCATTTGTTTTAAATGTGGATAAATTTATCTCCTCTAATACATTGCATCCTACAGTCATCATTTATACATCTCCAAGTTGACACAAGGACAGCAAATAACAGATCCTCCCATTTGTTATCTCAATCCATCCTCCTTATAAAGTGACTGTAAAATTATCATATGACATCCATTCGAATTTCTTTTATGTACAAGACTCCATGTGAAGTGTCAAGAAGATAGAAAGAAGTAATATACAATCACTAAGAAACTACCTCCATTGATAAAGGCACTCACAGATACATAATTAGATGAACAGAATATACACAGATATATATTCAGTGATATAGATAGGAAATTAGGTGTTAAAAGATGAGGTAATAGATACCAGTTGTGTAAGATACCAGTCAAATGTAGAGCTATGAACTAGAACTTTGGTCAGTGATGTTGCCCCACTTTGGGGTAAGAAGAATTCTTGAAGTCTTAAGCACAAACAATGTGAATAATGGGAGGCACAATGATGAGTGGTAATTCACATGAGCTGTGTTTGCATTCCCTCCAGTGCAATCTCCTTTGGTTTTTGATCCATGCTTTGGATTTCCATACCATGAGCAGTCCCACTGTTCCTGCCCTCATTTGTAATTATTTTGTCCTGGGTACTTCCTCCATTTTTATCTCCTTATCATGTCATTCCTAATGTTTTCCATAAAAATACTTTTTGCAGACTTAGCCAAGCCTTTTTTCCACCAACTGGCCACTGAATTTTCATATTGGAGGGGTCTTGATAAATATAAAAGATGCAGTTCACATTCAGGAAAAGATCCTTCTTGCAGTATTTTAAAATATGGCTCAAAGAACTACATTTTGTTTATTAAAATAATATTTGTAGCCAGCTATCTTTTCCCAATTTTCTATTGTTTTCCTAAATCTCATGCTTTATCAGCAAGAATAGATAAAAGGCTCCCCATATTTCTAAATGATTTTCTCCCAAGGTAGCACATATGTGATAAAAGTTACTTTCTGGTGTTTCTTGATCCCTGTTCTTCCCTACCACTTATATGAATGATTGTACTTATACAACAAATATTTAAATGAACCTCTGATTCTGTTAGCTTCTGGAGATATTGGTGCAAAAGATGACTTCAAAGAGCCTCAGTCAAATGGGAAGAACCATGCAACATGACTAGGTTGAAGAGTGGTATCCTCAGAGTATTAAAAAAAACCCTGAGAACAGGTGCTTACTTCTTAACTCCATGGGGGTTAAAGCATGTGTGGAGGCAGCAGGCTCAGGGAAGGCCTCCAAGAGAACATAACACTTGAGCTATTGCTATTGCAATCAATTGCCCTATCATCTATCAAAATGTTTAAGCTGGAAGCCAATAATTCAGCCACTTCAACTCATTCTCCCAAACATTTCCCTCAACAAGTTCTGTTGATGCTGCCCTTGGCCTCCTTAAAATCACTTGAAAATTTGCTGTTTTGTCCATTCTTGTGCCCTATCTTATTTACACTTCTATCTTTCTCTAAAACACAGACACTCCTCAATGTATGATGCTTCCACTTATGACTTTTTGACTTTATGATGATGCAAAAGAAATACAGTCAGTAGGAACTGTACTCTGAGTACCTATGCAACCATTCTGTTTTTCACTTTTAATACAGCATTCAATAAATTACATGAGACATTTAACACTTTATTTTAAAAAATAGGCTTTGTGAGCCGGGCAGTGGTGGCTCACACATGTAATCCAAGTACTTTGGAGGCCAAGGTGGGCAGATCACCTAAGGTTGGGAGTTCAAGACCAGCCTGACCAACATGGTGAAACCCCATCTTTAAAAAAAAAAAAAAAAAAAAAAGGCTTTGTGTTAAATAATTTTGCCCAACAATAGGCTAATATAAGTGTTTTGAGCAGGTTTAAGATAGGGTAGGGTAACCCATGATGGTTGGTAGGTTAAGTGTACTTTATTAAGCGCATTTTCAATTTATGATATTTTCAACTTATGATTGATTTCCTGGGACTTATTAACCCCCTCATAACTTCAGGAGAATCTATATAAACATAGCTTTTAGATCTTCTTCCTGATTGCAGAAGCATTCCCCTCCAATCCTTTATTTAGCTATTTTTTCAACTTGGCTAAAATTCAAGACCTAAAATTCCTCAAAGATTGCCAAATGCTATCTAGATAATTTTAGGAATTTGTACCCCTAAAAGTGTCTCAACTTGTTCCTCCTCAAGGCCACACAGTGCAGTAATTAAGAGCATAAAGCCTGGAGCCCAGGTTTGAATTGTATCATCTACTTGCTGACGGTGCTGGGAAGGCACTTAATTTATCTTAGGCCTCAGAATTCTTACTTTTTAAATGGGGCAATTTCTGCATGTGATTACGATGTGGACTAGAGGAGACAAATTTTGAATGTTCTTAGAACACTGTTTAACACATAGTAAGTGATAAGTAAATATTCACTATAATTATTACCTCTCCAACTTCATTCCTCCTCTCTCTCTGTGCATGTGTGTGTGTGCACGCGCGTGCACGCTTGTGTATGGCAACTGTTCATGCTGTTTCAATAAGGCATCATATTTTCTCTTATTTGTAACTTTCATACATTCTCCAAACATGGTGGACACTAACTTACATTTCAAGTCTAACAGTTCCCCAGTGCTGATACAGGTGCTTTTTCTATTGGTTCCCACCACTCCTTTGCACACTAATCATTCTGTATTATAATTGTGCCCTTGGTCTCCCTGATTAAATTGTAAGTTTCTTAGGGAATTATTTCTTAATGTCCAATTCCTTATTCTCTACCCAATACTGAACACCAAGAAGGGAACGTTTTAAGCATAAAATTAGTTGTATTGGGCTTAACAAAAATTGTAAAACTTAATTAAAGCATTAAAGAAGGCCTAAATAGATGTGGAGACATAGATATTCATGTATAGGAAAACTCAATAAAGATAATAAATTTCTCCTGACATATAGATTTAATTCAATTTTTCCAGCTTTATTAAAGTGTGAGAGATGAGAAAGGTTGAGTAAGATACCAGTCAAATGTAGAACTATGAACTAAAACTTTGGTCAGTATTGTTGCCCTACTTCTGGTTAGGAAGAATTCTTGAAGTTTTAAGCACAGACAACATGAGTAATGGGAGGGACAATGATTAGCAAATAAAATATAGTAAAGGCATACAACATAATGTTTTAATACACATTTATATGATGAAATAATATTTCTTTTTAATCAGGTTAATTAACATATTAATCACCTTATATATTTACCTTTTTGTGTGTATGGTGAGAATATTTCAGATCTACTTTCACTCGATTTTAAGTAGTCTCAGTATTATTAACTATAGTTTGGGGATCTACATTAGATCTCCAAAATTTATTCACTCTATATAACTGAAACTTTGTATCCTTTGACCAATATCTCCCTACTTGCCTCATGTAATCCCTAGTAACCACCACTCTACTCTCTGCTTCTAAGAAATCAACTTTTTAAGATTCCACACATAGGTATGATTACGCAGCATTTGTCTTTCTTGGCCTGGGAGACATAATGTCCCCTGGGTTCATCTATATTGTCACAAATAACAAGATTTATCTCTTAAAAAAAAAAGATAAATAGCATTCCTAAGTGTATGTGTGTTTGTGTGCATGTGTGCGCACGCATGTGTTTGTGCGTGTACACCATTTTTATCTATTCATCACTGCTGAACGCTCAGGTTGATTTCATTTCTTGGCTGTTGTGAATAATGCTACAATGAACATGAGAGTGCAATTCTCTTTTTGAGATGTGTTTCAATTCCTTTAAGTATATAACCAGAAGTGAGATTGCTGGATCATATGGTAGTTCCGTTTTTAACTTTTTGAGGAACCTCCATATTATTTTCTATAATAGCTATACCAATTTACATGTTCCAAAACAGTGTGCACATGTTCCCTTTCTCTACATCCTCATCAACACTTGTTACCTTTAACTTTTTGAGAATAGACATTCTAACAAGTATCGGGTGATATCTTATTGTGGTTTTTATTCATATTTATCTGGTCATTAGTAATGTTGATAATTTTTTCATATACTTGTTGGACATTCTTTTGTCTTTTGAGGAATGTTTATTCAGTTCCTTTGCCCATTTTTTAATTCCATTCTTTGCTTTCTTGCTATTAAGTTGTTAGAATTCCATATATGGTTTGATATTAACCCCTTGCTAGATGTCTGATTTGCAAGTATTTTCTCCCATTTCATAGGTTGTCTCTTCACTTTGTAGCTTCTTTTGCTGTGTAGAATCTTCTTTGTTTGATGCAATCCTATTTGTCTATTTTTCTTTTTTTGTTTTTCTGTGCTTGTGCATTTGGCATCACATCCAAAAAAAAATATTGCCAAGACCAATGTCAAGACACTTTTTTTCTATGTTTTATCTATTAATTTTAGAGTTTTAGGTCTTACATTTAATTATGTAATTTATTTTTAATTGATTTTTATACATTATTATGGGTTGAATTTTGAGGTTGGGCACACTGCCTTACACATGTAAATCCAACATTTTGAGAGGCCAAAACAGAAGGATTCTCTGAGGCCAGGAGTGCAAGACTAGCCTGGGCAACCCAAATCTACAAAAAATAAAATAAAATAGTAGAGATGGTGTTACATGCCTGTAGTCCTATCTACTTGGGAGGGTAATTTTGGAAGATCATTTGAGTTCAAGGATTCAAGGTTACAGTTAGCTATGATTGCACCAATACATTCCAGCCTGGACAACAAAGTGACAGCCTGTCTCTAAAAACAAAACAAAACATCAACAAATAATGCAAACAACTACCACTATAAGTTTTCCTCTTCGAACTACTTTTGCCGCATTTCATAAGTTTTGTTAGTTTGTCTCAATATGCTTTTATTTGTCTTTTGATTTCTTCTCTGACTCATTGACTGTTTGGGAATGTGTTGTATAATTTCCACGTGTTTGTGAATTTTTGAATTTTCCACCTTTATTGATTTCTAGATCCATACCATCATGGTCAAAAAAGATACTTGATATGATTTCAATTTTCTTTATTTATTAAGACTTGTTTTGTGGCTTAACATATTATGTATTATAGAGAATGCTCTGTGACAGCTTCAAATATATATATGTATTTTTTTTCTGGATTTTTTTCTCTGGATGATTGATATATTGTTGAAAGTGGGGTATTAAAATTCCCTACAATTATTGTATCACTATCTATTTTTCCCTTACATTCTGGCAATATTTGGTTTATGCATTTAGGTGTTCTGATATTCGGTGCATATATATTTATAATTGTTATAGCCTTTTGATGAATTAATCCCTTTACCATTATATAATGACCTTATTTGTCCCTTGTGATAGTTTTTGACTTAAAGTCTATTTTGTATGATATAAATCCAGTCACCCTTATTCTCTTTTGATTACTATTTGCATGGAATATTTTATTCTAATGCCATCATATTCAACCTATGTATGCCCTTAAAGCTAAAGTGAGTCTCTTATAGATGGCATATAGTTGGATCTCATTTTTTTTAATCCAGTCAACCACTCTATGTCATTTGATTGAAGAATTTATTCCATTTAAATATTAAGTAATTATTGATGGATGAGGATGTACTTCCATTTATTCATTATTTTCCAACTGTTTTATAGTTTCTTTTTTTTCTTGCTATCTTCTTTTTGATTTGATAGTTTTTATAGTGGTATGCTTTTATTCCTTTTCCTTTATCTTTTGTGTATCTACTACAGGTCTTTTTTGTGGTTACAATGGGGCTTAAGTAAAACATCTTGTAGTTACAAAAGTCTATTTTAAGCTGATATCAACTTAACTTTAATCACATTTTAAAACTTTGGAAACTTTAACTTTTCCTCTCCCCATATCTTATTTTATGACATTACAATTTACATCTTTTTATACTGTGTTACCATTAACAAATTACTGTAGCTATAGTTATTTTTAATTTTTTGTCTTAACATTAGTTTTTATAGAACAAACTAATTTTCAATTTCATGTTAAAAACAGAAGAAATTTTGATTTAACAAAGAACTATATTATTAGTATAAGTTCCAGAATAACCAAACTTTATAGACTTCACTTTTTAAAACATATTTCTTGATTTCAAGGTCTGTGTCTCATTCACTCTTATATTCACTTCTCAACAATAGGAACTTGGCAAGTTACTTCAAAGACAACAGTTAAGTGTAAATTACAAAAAACTGTAAGTTGCAAAATTTGAGACTCTGTGTGAATACACATGAAAAAATAAGTTTGGGACCCAATTTATTTCTCTCCAAATAAGTTTCACTGGGTTTTATGTATTTATTCCTGATGGTTTATATTATTTTAAAGCGAACATTTAAGAAAAACCTAGTGGACACAGTATTATTCATAGAGATATTTGAAAGAAGAAAATCTGAGGATTAATGTCTATAATATTCATTTTTGACAGCCTGTGTTCAAGCTTGGGTTGTCTGGTCAACATTTGCATCTGATTCATAGTTTCCAAATCATGGTGCGTAGTGTTCTAAGTCAATTCCCTAGGAGAGATTTAAGGATAACTTTTCCACAGGTTTTCTCAATTAAAGATGCATCTAGCTCTTTGCCCATATCACCCACATCTGCTCATAAAAAAAAAGAATAATGAAACACACATGTGTTGACTTACGATTCATTTCGGCCTTTTGCAGGTGCAAATGCAAGTTTTAAGGTGCAAAGTGGAGCCACAAACACTGTGGGCTTGTCCAGCTGAAATTCTAGTCTTTAATCACATCTAAGTAACTCCTAAGGTGATGTGATTATAGGATTTTGCTCACAAAGAGGGTGTAATAAATATTATAGATTGAACTGATGTATATTAACAAATGAGGCTATATTATTTAGAGAAAATGAAATGCAGATATTTTCACCATACTTGGTATTTGATAAATAATTATTTTTATATATTAACCTAAAATTCACCTTAGTATGTTTCATAACAACTTTTACCAAATAAAAAAAGATATAAAATACTTTTATATGTATACATAACTGAGTCAGAGATTTGCATTTACAATTAACTTGAATCCATCATAATTACTACAACATTTTGCAGCTGGAGTAGACTTCTAGCAGACAAACTAAGTCAACATTTGGTTACAAGAAGGAATAGAGGGGACTACTGATGTAGATAATTCTAAACAGCAGAAAATCCCCAAATCATTTATTTTCAGCTTGGATATGTATTTAAAGCATTCTCTTCTTCTCCCCCAGCAGATACTCACTCAGAATTTCATTTTCTGACTATTCTTTCATGATACATCTTACTAATGACTAAACTGCCAAAGAACTTTCATTAGCCAGCACATAGAAGAGTATGCAAGAATGTGTCCCTTGCCAGGTAAGATGATACAGGTAACATGGCGGTTTGAAGATCAAGAACAGAGCTTTTTTTCTGAGGAAACAACTAACTCCAGAACCACCTCTTGTGACCAGATTCCCATGAAGTTACACATGGTATGCTCTGCAACTTCCAATGCCCAGCTATACTTCAATCAGTATTTTGCTTAAGAAGAGAAAATGCCTTTCTTCCCACTCTGATGAAAAAAGAAAGAAAGAAAGAAATATAGCTGTCTGGTTTCTTTATGAACTGGAGAAACCCAGTTTTTATAGAATGGCACACACCACACACCACACCACACCAACACAACACACACTCACTTGCTTTTATTTCACATTGTAAATATAACATGGTATCATAATTATGGAAATGTATTATTTTCCAAGCAACAGATGTTAATATATCATGATCCAAGAAAATATAATAGAAAAGATATTGTCCAGGGACACTTATTTTTAAAAAATTACAGTACTCATGGAAGAGAGTTCAAAAGTCAATGAAAGAGAGAAAGAACATTTCCCTCTTGGCTTCATACTTAAATATATTAATCTTATTTCATCAAACCCAAGGCATAGAAAACTGAAAATTTAGCTCTGTTTTTACATTTTACTCCTAGTATAACACCTCTCAACACAGTCCTCCCTACTCTGCTTCTCCAGATCTAAATCCTGCCCATTTTTCAAAATACAGCTTATATCCTGACTCTTGTAAAGCATTCCCTGTTTCATCTGGAAGCAATCTTTTCTTCCTTTAAACTTCCACAAGACTTATTTTCTATACCACTCATTTAGCACTTATTATTTACTGACTGGTAGAGATGTAACGCTTTCAGAATTGTTGAAGTCATAATAGAGATTTTTAGCCTTTTGCATTGAACACAAATTTTTACTTTTAAAGTAAAATAAACATGTTTCTTAACATTTTTTATGGATCTAAAATTTAGTTAGATTATCATCTATGTCAGCATAGCTAAAAGGAAATATGTAACACTTATTGTATGCCAGATATTGTTTTGAGGACCTTAGAAATATTAACACTCTTACTACTTTATGAATATTATTAATAATAGAAGTTATATATATATATAGTAATAGCAGATGCATATGTAAATATGTATTTTTGTGTGCTATATATATATATATACACATGTGCATATATGTGCATTTTTATATAAAGCTACTTTGCTCATATAAATATCCTGGAGAATTGAAGTAAAACAATATTTATTCAGGTTTTTAATTAAAAAAACATTAATACATTGTTAATAATCATAGATTTATTATTTATTATAGTTTTATCTTACTACTCTTACTACTTTATGAATATTAAATTAATAATAGAAGTTTATATATATAGTAATAGCAGATGCATATGTAAATATGTATTTTTTGTGTACACTATATATACATATACACACACACACGTGCATATATATGCTTTTTTATATAAACTTACTTTGCTCATATAAATATCCTGGAGAATTGAAGTAAAACATTTATTTTTTAATAAATTTTTTAATAAATTGAAGTAAAATATTTATTCAGGTTTTTAATTAAAAATTAATATATTTTTAATAATCATAGATTTATTATTATAGTTTTATTATCATTTACTATAGATTTATTATTAAATTTATGCTATTATATCACTTTTGTAACAGACAATAATAAAGACTGCTAAACAATAAGAAACCCAGAATATCTTAGCACTTTAGATCTTTGAGGGAGATAAATTTAAGAAGAAAAAATTTCATATACATTGTGTCATGCAAAATTAGATTTTACGTCTCTGAACTCAGAACATGCTTCTTTTTATTTAGCAAACATATGTTGGCTTTACTTTTCTAAGGAAAAAAACATGGACAAAAATAAAACCTGAACAAAAAAATGCTCAAAAATAATCTGAAAGTCCTAGATTTTAGTCTAGCATCAAAATTCAAAGAGGTATAAGTGGTTAACTTCTTTCTTCCATGGTTTCTTCCTCTAGAGATGGGCACCAATTTTATTAATAATATTAAAGTATTACAGTTTCAAATTTCAAAATCTATGTCATGAATTTGCCCACAATGAATGAAAACCTACTCAAGTTAATTTTAAGAACTATATGTATCATCAATTTTTTTAAATTATGTAACTTAATTTTAATGAAATACAGGAAAAACTTTCCATTTCCAGAAGCTGATAAAGATAAAAGTGATTATAATAAAATTACAGGACTCATATCTATATCTACATTAGCCTTTTATAGGCTTAGAAATTTCATGAATTGGTGTCATTATTATAAGTATGCTGAAGACAGTGGAAATGATTTAAAGCAGATGAGCAGAAAAAGGTCATTCAAAGTCCTTGCCTCTGTGCTGGGTGGATCCTTGAAAAATTTCCCATGTATTTTGGACAAATAAATAGTTCACCTTTTTTCCATGTGCCTTTTTAATGTCTAGTTTTAAGTGTATTGCTTGCTCTACAATTCAGTCAAATGCAATCACACTTCTATCACTGTTAATTCATGCTTATGAATTGTGTCTCCAACATTTCCTTAAAAAAGGCTTTGAATTTGAAATATATTTGTTAAAAAAATAAAACTAAAACATGTAATGAAATGAATGGATGGCAAGAGCATAGCTCAATGCCTTTACCAAAAGTCAGCAGAAAAAGTCCACTGCAAAGAAGGCTTCAAGCTCTTCTTTTAAACATTTCTTATTAAAATAACAGTGAACTTAAAAGAGGAATCTCATTTTATCTCTGTTTGTAAACATTCCTTTGTTGTATTACTTTACTATCAGCCAAAAGTATGGATTATTTCCAATGAAACAGAAACTCAGAGTGAGGATCTAGGCTGGTGAACACTCTAAGAATCTATGTATGTATGTATGTATGTATCTATCTATCTATCTATCTATCTATCTATGGATCTATGGATCTATCATCTATCTATACATCCATCCATCCATCCATCCATCCATCTGGGTATGTCTGGTTGTCTGGCAAGCTGGTTCCACTAAGAATAGCTTTTTAAAGAGAATACCAGTAAGCCTCATGGATATGGTCATTTAAAGGCTAACCAACACAACCCCCCAAAAATACAGTATTCAAGATATTGAGGCAGAATGCCCAGCTTTTAGCCACTCAGGCACTGTACTCAATTAAGAAGGAAGTTCCTTTGGCTGGGTGCTGTGGCTCTTGACTGTAATTCCAGCACTTTGGGAGGCCAAAGTGGGCAGATCAGAAGGTCAGGAGTTCAAGACCAGCCTGACCAACATGGTGAAACCCTGTCTCTACTAAAAATACAAAAATTAGCTGGGCATGGTGGCATGTGCCTGTAATCCCAGCTATTCAGGAGGCTGAGGCAGGAGAATCACTTGAACCCAGGAGATGGGGATTCCAGTGAGCTAAGATCATGCCATTGCACTCCAGCCTGGGGTACAGAGCAAGCCTCCATTTAAAAAAAAAAAAAAAAAAAAAGGAAAGAACGACAGTTGAGGGACAAACCTCAACTATGACTCAACCTCGGGGGTTGGGAAAGGGGTGGAGGTTTTACTTCTCAGCCTACAAATCATAGCTCATATGTCTGCATAACTAGTTTGTTAAGTGAAATAAAATATACCTTAAAATTGTAGGCACCTGTACCCTCTAGCCTAAACTCAAGTATCTGAAACATCATAAAGGAGATAGAATATATAAATTGACAAACCCAAGATTTAATAAGAAGCCAAGAGCAAAGAACCATTCTGTTTTTCACAAATTGTAGAAATGGATTATCTCTTTACTGTGGTAATACAAGAATGCAAAAAGGAGGAACAAGTCCCATTTCATAAAGGCAGGGAATGTTACCTGAGTAAGCCGCCTGGGTCATTGGAAAAGCAGGAAAGGACCTCACCTCACTGCTGGTCATCGGCAGTAGAGAGACGCTGTGGATGGGAGGTAGAAGACAACAGGAATGTACACAAACATTATGAGATGGTCCAGGCTAGAAAGAAGAGAGGAGAAGCTGTGTTATGAATTATTTTGATGATCTTTGCACCAACCCAAAGGATTATGATAACGGAAGAAATAGTAAACAGAAATTTTTATATTCCATAGATTGATGAAGTCAAGTGCAGGTTATAAAAGCTTAGTAACAAAATATAATTTACTTATCTTAAAAATGTGCTTTTGTTTTACATTTAGGAGGCCAAAAGGCCATCATACACCATTTCAAGTTTTTTCTCTGTCAAAAGTTATCTTGTACTATTTTATGCACTAATATTTAAGGCCTTCAAATTGTTACTGACTTATTGTTAATTATTTTTGGAAGCACTCACCTTTTCTCACTGGAACTAGTTTACATATATCTTTGAAGAAAAAAGGAACACATCTTATATCTATTTGATTCCTTTGCAATGTTTAACAGAAACCTAGTACAGATATTTGATATACTCAAGTTCATACACAGTGGGATATTTATTTGAACTCACACATTATGTCTTGTCTATCAATGAAAAATACAACAGCTAAGATCACTAATTAATATTAAGTAAGATTTATTATGGTGCCAAATTATATTCTAAATTTCTACTCTATAATAAGTTAGAAAATGAATTAGGTATCACCTCAAAAAGATTTTGTTTCTATATTTTACATATTTCCTTTTATGGGAGTCTTATTAACCATCTGCTACTCTTATGTCTTTCGAAGCTATTCAAACACAAGTTCATGGTTATGATTAAACTATTTTATCAGCACCTTTTCCTTACTGCAACAGAAAACATAATTTAGGAGAAAGGATAACAGGGAAGTGACTAAGTAATTTGAGAAAAAGGCTAGAGCAAGTGTCTTGTGAATAGAAAGTAGAATTGTAATCATCCATACTAGGGAGGATATCCCCAAAACTGTACTAACACCCCCACCACCTTCTTTATTTAAAAGGTTTTCTAATTCAGCTGTTTTTTGCTTATTGTATTTATTTTTGTTACACTTTGGTAAGTAAACTCCAATTCAAAAAAGAATTATTTCCTGCCCTTTGGTGCCATCATGAGGCCAGAATAACAAAGTACTAAGAAAAGTAGATCCCTAGGGGAAGCAAGGTTTTGATATTTTTCTTTAGGGGAACCTGAGCGAGGTTTTGATATTTTCTTTTCCTTCCAAATGTAATTATTCAGAGAATGATAGTTTATTTCAGCAATATAATTACCTTTACCATAATTGAAACCCTACAAACTACAAATCATAGCTCATATGTCTACAAGGGTAACTCAGTGAGTGGAATAAAATGTACCTTAAAGTTGTAGCCAACTGTGAAATTCTAGTTTTGTGAATTTGGAATCAATAAAATATGTTTTGAAGTTACATAATCATATACTAAAGCTTTTAGAACCTAAGTTTCTTAAAGTACTTTAAATCAATTATAGCAATATTTTAGCTTTATGCATTTATTTAATGTATTTACACTGTGGTGTTGTAGAACAGCATAAAGACAGTATATTATCTGAGATGCCTCAAAACACAATGTTATGATATAATAATAAAAAAATGCTATTTTATAAATAAATGACAATAGGAAGAATATTGTAAATCAATGCATTAGAAAGAATGGCTAATGAATATCCAAAGATTTTCTACCCAAACAAAATCAAAGTAGTAGAATAAATCAAATGTTCTGTAGTTAAAATATTACTTCAAACTCCATCTAAAAGTTACAAAAATATGTTTTATTAAAACTCTCAATCAAATATATCTTGTTCTGCTTTCTCTGTTATATCTGTATTATTCGGAAGCTCACATAACATGCATTCTCAGCTTTACTTACAAGTATATCAACAGAGTTACAAAATGTTCGTTAGACATCTACTTTTTCAGGCCACATGATATTTTTCTGAATTGTTCAAGTTTTCTCGTGTGATGAAAATGTGGTATTTCCATGATGCCTCATAATGCCTAAATCTGATTTCTTCCCACTCACTCTCAAAATTCTGTTCACTTTTCTCTCATTTTGCCTTCAATACATTTAGAAATTGAAGAGCCCTACAAATTTTATCCATACAATATGGGCTCTCTCTGAAAGATGGAAAGTTTCATCAGACATATATCTTGCTTCTCTCAGTTTTTCTTATTTGCTGGAAAAGCCACAGGCAGAGGAATATATAAAACTGCTGAACTGGTTTTTATCTGCTTTTGTTCTTACAGTATTCTCTTCTCATTTTGTTTACCTAGCACCTCCACACAATATAACCATATATTCATAATTATCAAACACATAAACACCATCATCAAATTTAGTTGTAGTAAAAGTAACCCGAATTGCTTTCTTTTCCTTGTTTTATCTCAGACAAACCTTATATATGGAAATAGTAGTAATTTGTTCTCATTTAATATCAGTCATGATCTCTTTTTGTGACTTGGCCTCCAGCATTCTTTCAACAGAATCACAGTGCTAATCTCAGCTTGGCTTTAGGCATATGCTGCCCTCATTTGGCCCCTGTAACACTCTTCAAGACAGATTTATTATGGCTAACATTTATCCCACGGATGAACAAAAGTTAAGTCTCCCTCAACTGTAATGGTATTAAAGGCTCCTATCACCAATGGGAGTTATCAAAAAGATGGTTTCTGCCCTAATGAAATGTTCACAGACCTCCCACTCCCAGTCTGAGACTAACATTTATCATGGAAGCTTGGGAGCCATCCAAGATTACAGATGTGTACAGCATGAATACTGTAGGTAATTATAACACCATCGTATTTATGTGCCTAAACATATCTAAACTAAAAAGGTACAGTAAATATGCAGCATAAAATATTTTTTCATGGTACACTTGCATAAGATGCTTGCCATGAACAAAGCTTGCAGGAATAGAAATTGCTATGAGTGAGTCTGTGAGTGGTGGGTGAATGATGTGAAGGCCTAGGACATTACTATACAACACTGTAGACTTAAAAAATCACTGTATCCCTAGGATACACTAAATTAAAAAAAATTTCATTAATAAATTAACCTTTTATAGCACTTTTTAAATTTATAAGCCTTTTAATATTTAAAGTTTTGACTTTTTAAAAATAATACTTAAATCACAAACACATTGGTATAGCTGGAAAAAAATGTTTTCCTTCTTTACATCCTTTCTCTATAAGTTTTTATCTCTTTTTATTTTTTCTTTTACTTTCGAAACTTTTTGTTTGAAAGCTACCACACAAATACGCACATCAGCCTAGGCCTACACAGGGTAAGAATCATCAATATCACTGTCTTCCACCTTCACATCTTGTCCCACTGAAAGATCTTTGGGGGCAATAACACAAAATATTTCTTATGAAAATAAGGCCATCTTCTGGAATATCTCCTGAAGAACCTGCCTGAGGCTGTTTTACAAATAACTTATTTTAATAAGCATAAAGAGTATGTGCTAAATGTATAGTATAGTAATTGTCCATTAGTCCACTTTTCCATGGGATTGTTTGGTTTTTCTTCTTCATTTGTTTGAGTTCCTTGTAGATTCTGGATATTAGCCCTTTGTTGGATGCATGGATAGTGAAGACTTTCTCCCACTCTGTGGGTTGTCTATTTACATTGCTGATTGTTCTTTTGCTGTACAGAAGTGCTTTCATTTAATTAAGCCCCACCTATTTGTTTTGGTTTCTGTTGCATTTCTTTTTGGGTTCTTGGTCATGAAGTCTTTGCCCAAGCCAATGTCTAGAAGAGTTTTTCCGATGTTATCTTCTAGAATTTTTACACTTTCAGGTCTTATATTTAAGTCCTGGATCCATCTTGAGTTAATTTTTGTAGAAGATGAGAGATGAGTATCCAGTTTCATTCTCCTACATGTGGCTTGCCAATTATACCAGCACCATTAGTTGAATAAGGTGCTCTTTTCCCCACTTTGTGTTTTGGTTTGCTTTGTTGAAGATCAATTGGCTGTATTTGGGTTTAATTCTGGGTTCTCTATTCTGTTCCATTGGTCTATGTGCCTATTTGTATGCCAGTATCTTGCTGTTTTTGTGACTATGGCCTTGTAGTATAGTTTGAAGTTGGGTAATGTGATGCCTCCAGATTTGTTCTTTTCCCTTAGTCTTGCCTTGGCTATGCGGGTTCTTTTTCGGTTGCATATGAATTTTAGAATTTTTTCTAGTTCTGTGAATGACGGCGGCATTTTGATGGAAATTACATTAAATTTATAGATTGTTTTTAGCAGTACGGTCATTTTCACAATACTGATTCTACCCATTCATGAGCATGGGATGTGTTTCTATTTGTTTGTGTCATCTATGATTTTTTTCAGCAGTGTTTTGTATTTTTCCTCACAGAGATCTTTCCCCCCTTGGTTAGGTAGATTCCTAAGTATTTTATTTACAAATGGCCAACAAACATACGAAAAAATGCTCAACATGGCTAATGATCAGAAATGCAAATCAAAACCACAATCCAATACCAACTTACCCCTGCAAAAATACCCATAATCAAAACCTTAAAAAATAATAGATGTTGGAGTGGATGCAGTAAAAAGGGAACACTTCTACACTGCTGGTGGAAATATAAACTAGCACCATCACTATGAAAAACAGTGTGAAAATTCCTTAAAGAACTAAAAGTAGAACTACCATTTGATCCAGCAATTCCACTACTGGGTATCTACCCAGAGGAAAAGGAGTCATTATCCAAAAAAGATACTTGCACACACGTTTATAGCAGCACAATTTGCAATTGCAAAAATATGGAAGCAGCCCAAATGCCCATCAGTCAATGAGTGGATAAAGAAATTGTGAGAGAGAGAGAGAGAGAGAGAGAGAGAGAGATAGATAGATAGATAGATAGATAGATATAGATATAGATATAGATAGATAGATAGATAGATAAAATGAAATACTACTCAGCCACAAAATGGAACAAATTGACGGCATTTACAGCAACCTGGATAAAACCGGAGACTATTACTGTAAGTGAAGTAACTCAAAAATGGAAAACCAAACATGATTTTGGTTCTCACTCATAAGTGGGAGCTCAAATATGAGAATGCAAAAGCATAAGAATGATACAGTAAACTTTGGGGACTCAGGGGAAAGGATGGAAGGGGGTGAGGGATAAAAGACTACAAACTGGATTCAGTATATACTGCTCGGGTGATGGGTGCACCGAAATCTCAATCACTGCTAAAGAACTTACTCATGTAACCAAATATCACCTGTTCCCCAAAAACCTAAGGAAATAAAAAAAATTAAGTACAAAAAAAGAGAATAAATAGAATTATCCTGATAAAAAGTAAAACACTCGTAGAGGACATTACAGGCAAATGTATAGAGTTTTCATCTTCAGAAAAGACCATCTGCAATTTTACACCAAAATTTATTTTCTTAATTTGTCTCCTATTATAGAAACATATACTTAGAGATTTTTGAACTTATATAATACACTCCAACATGCTTTCATGATGATATGTTGGTTTAAAAATGTTCTAGCAAGAATCAAAATATATAAAATGAAATTTAACATTAACATTTCTGATTTTGCAGACATGTTAATTTTATTGGATGAGGTACATGTAAGTGGTGCTTCAGTAATTAAGGATTCAAATTAAAAAATAAAAGTATAGAATGGTAAATATATAGTAGACCAGTAACACTGTCATTTTTTTTGTCATTATCAAGTATGATGTACTGTATGTAATTGTATGTGCAATACTTTTATACCACTGTCAACACAGCGGGCTTGTTTACATCAGCACCACCACAAACAAATGAGCAATGCATTGCACTATAATGTTCTGGTGGATACAACATCATTAGTCAATATGAATTTTTCAGCTTTATTATATTATGAAACCATTGTCTGGCCAAAAAAAATTCCATGATTTGCTGTGCAAGCTAGAGAACCAGTAAAGTCAGTAGTATAATTCGGTCTGAGTCTGAAGGCTTGAGCACCAGGGGAGCTAACGGTGTTAAGTCTCAGTCTGAATTCAAAGTCCTGTTAACCAAGGGCACTGATGTCCAAGGGCCGAAAAAGATGGATATCTCAGTTCAAGAAGAGAGAGCAAATTTGTTCTTCCTGTGTGTTTTTGTTAGATTTGAGCCCTCAACAGATTAGATAATGAGGGCTATTATCTTTATTCAGTCTATGAATTCAAATGCTAATCTCTTCCAGAAACACTCTCACAGACACACCCAGAAGGAATGTTTTATTGGATATCTGGATGCTTCTTAGCCCAGTCAACTGACATAAAATTAACCATCACATTCATTATGTAGGCTGGGGAAGAAAAGAAAATTTAGGAGACAACTGAGTATCTGATTCAATTGAAAACTAAGAATATATTTCGATTTATAAAAGAAATTATTTAATGCATACATTTGTTACACAGATTATAGAAGGGAACAGGGAAGAAACTGAGAGATTATAAAGAGCAGTGAGCCATTAGTAAATCCCGGATGGAAGAGATAAATGGATGAGGCAGTGTGGGAAGAGTCCAGGGGCTGCTGTCCTTGGTAGAAGTTGGAACTACATAACTATTAGGTTGGTGCAAAAGTTATTGTAGTTTTTGCCATTACTTTCAATAATGCTATTCAAGAGGAGCTGGAGCCATTAAGGCTCCAGACACAAATGGTACACCTGAAACTTCTCTTCCCTTTCTTCTCCCTTCCTGCTGCCTTCCTATCTCTGTCCAGTGATTCTTACTGAACAGACCCCTACCAGATCACTCAATAAAGAAACTTGAGATATAAAGAAATCTTAATAAGGAAACTTAACAGCCTGCAGGGATTAGCCTCCCAGGCACATAAAGCAGAGCATTGGAATGGGGAAAAAATGGATCTGGAGCCAAACTGTGCCAATTCTGGCACAGAACCCTAGGATAGCAGAGAATGAATGTCCTTGGATATTTATTGCCAGAAGAACAAAATTGAAAGGCTATAAATGTCTAGTATATACCTCCTCTAGTTCACTGTTTTGTGATTGGAGTTATTGTTTTAAAATAATTCATGGTTAGTTCTCCCAAACCAAATTTAAAAAATAACCTTTTTCTGTAACAAAAATGGCACATATTTTTATTTTTTTGAAAGTTTGCAATTAAGAATAATGTATAATTAATGTTTTCTTTATAAAATATATATTTTTTTTGAAAGAAAGAAAAAGAGAGGAAAGAAAGAGTGAAAGAAAAAAAAAAGAATGTAAGAGAGAAAGAAAGAGGAAGAGAAAGAGGGAGAGAGAACAGGATTCTTGTTCTATTGCCCAGGCTAGAATGCAGTCTAAAAATGGGTATTAAAAACCTCTTTTATGC